>CM053038.1:25404944-25422444 GCA_028564925.1 Lithobates sylvaticus
GTCCTTTGTCTTTGCTCTTGTACATTATTTGCTCTTGATTGGTCCTTGGTCCTTGCTCTTGTACAATCCTTGCTCTTGATTGGTCCTTGGTCGTTGCTCTTGTGCATTCTTTGCTCTTGATTGGTCCTTGGTCTTTGCTCTTGTGCATTCCTTGCTCTTGATTGGTCTTTGCTCTTGTACATTCCTTGCTCTTGATTGGTCCTTGGTCTTTGCTCTTGTGCATTCCTTGCTCTTGATTGGTCCTTGATCTTTGCTCTTGTGCATTCCTTGCTCTTGATTGGTCCTCGGTCTTTGCTCCTCTGCATTCTTTGCTCTTGATTGGTCCTTGGTCTTTGCTTATGTACATTCCTTGCTCTTGATTGGTCCTTGGTCTTTGCTCTTGTGCATTCCTTGCTCTTGATTGGTCCTTTGTCTTTGCTCTTGTACATTCTTTGCTCTTGATTGGTCCTTGGTCCTTGCTCTTGTACAATCCTTGCTCTTGATTGGTCCTTGGTCGTTGCTCTTGTGCATTCTTTGCTCTTGATTGGTCCTTGGTCCTTGCTCTTGTACAATCCTTGCTCTTGATTGGTCCTTGGTCGTTGCTCTTGTGCATTCTTTGCTCTTGATTGGTCCTTGGTCTTTGCTCTTGTGCATTCCTTGCTCTTGATTGGTCCTTGGTCTTTGCTCTTGTACATTCCTTGCTCTTGATTGGTCCTTGGTCTTTGCTCTTGTGCAGTCCTTGCTCTTGATTGGTCTTTGGTCTTTGCTCTTGTACATTCCTTGCTCTTGATTGGTCCATGTTCTTTGCTCTTGTGCATTCTTTGCTCTTAATTGGTCCTTGGTCTTTGCTTATGTGCATTCCTTGTTCTTGATTGGTCCTTGGTCTTTGCTCTTGTGCATTCCTTGCTCTTGATTGGTCTTTGCTCTTGTACATTCCTTGCTCTTGATTGGTCCTTGGTCTTTGCTCTTGTGCGTTCCTTGCTCTTGATTGGTCATTGGCCTTTGCTCTTGTGCATTCCTTGTTCTTGATTGGTCCTTGGTCTTTGCTCTTGTGCATTCCTTGCTCTTGATTGGTCCTTGGTCTTTGCTCTTGTACATTTTCCAGCTGCTGCAGCTCAGCAGTTCATAGGTTGCAGAAAAGCAAGCATGTGTGAGACAAGGCGTGCTCCGTCCAAGCTGCATAGTATTGGAGGTAATTCCATGGGAAGGTGTTTTCAGCCGTAGCGCGGTCCTGCGTGGTGGGGAGCCGAATTATCCGGAGGAGCGTTTTACTCGACATTATTAAATGCCATTATCAGGGACTCGGAGTGCATTTAGGAAGAGACTACGGCTGTCTGATTTGATTCATAGAGGCCTTAAAATTAATTTTGAAAAGTGTGTGTCAGTAATTCGGTAACCCTTTCAGAGTGGAGGATGCAGGAGGGGAGGCTACCCAAGATGCAACGGGGCTTCCCATGTCTCGGATGTGAAATGAAAAGTGGATGAGATGAAAGAAACTTAAAGCAGAACTCCACCCGCAAAAAAAACTTTGAGATCTATTCCTCAATTCCCAGTGATGACATCATCTCTGTGATTCTCTATGCAATAAAGCCTTTTTCGTGACATACTTTATTTTTAGACCCAGTGATGTCATCCCTGGGTCTCTGCGCTTGTCTCTGACACAGGACGAACGTATTTAGATAATTTCCAAATTTTTCTTGAAAAAATATAAAGATCACAAATAAACCTCTAGAGGGAGCTCTAGCTTTCAGAGCCTCTCCTTAAACTGAACTCCAGGATAGGTAAATATTATCTAAATATGTTTGTCCAGTGTCATAAAGAAGCACAGAGACCCAGAGATGATGTAATTTCCATATTTTTCTTGAAAAAATATGAAGATCACAAACTAGCCTCTAGAGGGAGCTCTAGCTTTCACAGCCTCTCTTAAAGCTGAACTCCGGGATAGGTAAATATTAAGAGAGGCTGTGAAAGCTAGAGCTCCCTCTGGAGGCTAGTTTATGATCTTTATATTTTTTCAAGAAAAATACGGAAATGACATCATCTCTGGACCTCTGTGCTTCTTTATGACACAGGACGAACGTGTTTAGATAATATTTACCTATCCTGGAGTTCATCTTTAAGAGAGGCTCTGAAAGCTAGAGCGCCCTCTAGAGGCTTATTTGTGATCTTTATATTTTTTCAAGAAAAATATGGAAATTACATAATCTCTGGTCTCTGTGCTTCTTTATGACACAGGACCAACGTATTTAGATAAAGATGAACTCCGGAATAGGTTAATATTACCTAAATGCATTTGTTCTGTGTCATAAAGAATCACAGAGACCCAGAGATCATGTAATTTCCATATTTTTCTTGAAAGAATATAAAGATCACAAATAAGCCTCTAGAGGGAGCTCTAGCTTTCAGAGCCTCTCTTAAAGCTGAACTCCAGGATAGGTAAATATTATCTAAATACGTTCGTCCTGTGCCATAAAGAAGCACAGAGGTCCAGAGAAGATGTAATTTCCATATTTTTCTTGAAAAAATATAAAGATCACAAACTAGACTCTAGAGGGAGCTCTAGCTTTCACAGCCTCTCTTAAAGCTGAACCCCGGGATAGCTAAATATTAAGAGAGGCTTTGAAAGCTAGAGCTCCCTCTAGAGGCTAGTTTATGATCTTTATATTTTTTCAAGAAAAATATGGAAATTACATCATCTCTGGGTCTCTGTGCTTCTTTATGACACAGGACGAACGTATTTAAATAATATTTACCTATCCTGGAGTTCAGCTTTAAGAGAGGCTCTGAAAGCTAGAGCTTCCTCTAGAGGCTTATTTGTGATCTTTATATTTTTTCAAGAAAAATATGGAAATTAGATCATCTCTGGTCTCTGTGCTTCTTTATGATACAGGACCAACGTATTTAGATAAAGATGAACTCCGGAATAGGTTAATATTACCTAAATGCATTTGTTCTGTGTCATAAAGAATCACAGAGACCCAGAGATCATGTAATATCCATATTTTTCTTGAAAGAATATAAAGATCACAAATAAGCCTCTAGAGGGAGCTCTAGCTTTTAGAGCCTCTCTTAAAGCTGAACTCCAGGATAGGTAAATATTATCGAAATACGTTCGTCCTGTGTCATAAAGAAGCACAGAGACCCAGAGATGATGTAATTTCCATATTTTTCTTGAAAAAATATAAAGATCTCAAACTAGCCTCTAGAGGGAGCTCTAGCTTTCACAGCCTCTCTTAAAGCTGAACTCCGGGATAGCTAAATATTAAGAGAGGCTGTGAAAGCTAGAGCTCCCTCTAGAGGCTAGTTTATGATTTTTTTTTTTCAAGAAAAATATGGAAATTACATAATCTCAGGGTCTCTGTGCTTCTTTATGACACAGGACAAACGTATTTAGATAAAGCTGAACTCCGGGATAGGTAAATATTATCTAAATGTGTTCGTCCGGTGTCATAAAGAAGCACAGAGATCATGTAATTTCCATATTTTTCTTTAAAAAATATAAAGATCACAAATAAACCTCTAGAGGGAGCTCTAGCTTTCAGAGCCTCTATTAAAGCTGAACTCTGGGATAGGTAAATATTAAGAGAGACTGTGAAAGCTAGAGCTCCCTCTAGAGGCTTATTTGTGATCTTTATATTTTTTAAAGAAAAATATGGAAATTACGTCATCTCTGGGTCTCTGTGCCTCTTTAGGACACAGGACGAATGTATTTAGATAATATTTACCTATCCTGGAGTTCAACTTTTAAGAGAGGCTCTGAAAGCTAGAGCTCCCTCTAGAGGCTTTTTTGTGATCTTTATATTTTTTAAAGAAAAATATGGAAATTACATCATCTCTGGGTCTCTGTGCTTTGCAGGCAGATCGTGGTTGGTGGGAGGGGCCAGCAGGGTTCCCCTCCTGCCCCAGTGCTCCTCTCAAGAGCCCCAATGCAAGCAGTGGGAGGAGCTATGCAAATATCAAAATGACTTGCTGGGCTGGAAGAGTGGGCGTTCCTAGGCAAGGCCGTATTTGCATAGGTAACGCCCACACGTAAGGCTAAGCCTTTATGATCTGTCCAGTGAATGAAAGGGGCGGGCCAGGAAATGAGGACGGGGCTCTGTCTGACTTGCTGCAGCTTCTAATGCACATGGTGAGAATCTCACAGTGTGCGGTGAAATTTTAAAGGAAGCCGTTTCAGTCCAGGAGAGGAGCCGGTACAAATGTGCAAGACTGAGCAAGAAAGGTTGGAGTTCCGCTTTAAGAATTATCATCCCGCCGCCACCGTCTACACGTAGGTAGAGCAAACGGCCAATTTTATTTTTTATTTTTTATATTCTGTACATTTTCTTCTATTGGAGAACGGCCTATTTTTCTTCCTTTTTGCTGAGCCGACTTTCTGTTCTAATATTTGGCTTTCCCCTCGCTCCTTATATCATCCATTTAAAGTGATGGCCCTTTACTGATCTCCTAATATACAGCACTGAGGTGGCGGCCAAATTATAATGGCGTGGAGGGAGGAGGAGAGCTTCGGCGGTACGCCACGCCGGGCCGGCTGTTCTTGTCTAACAATCATTTTAAGAATGAGCTTCGGAGGGGGCGCTCCTCATCCAAACTGAGATTCTAGTTCTGGTTGGAGGCGGCGACCTGCGTCGTTGCTTTCCCCCCCCGTATCGGCGATCGCCCGCTGCTGCCGCCATTACTAGAGAGGGGGGGGGGCGACGCAGTTTGTTTAAAGCTGAACGCCAGGCAGATATAAGGCTGCATTTGCACCTGCGCATTTCTAAACACGTGTCGAAGACCTACAAAAAATGCGCACTTTGTCGGGCCTTTCGGAAACGCGCTGCAGCCGCAGTGCCGATAATTAGTAATGGCACCCCGAGAGTGGGTAGCGGACGCGTGTTGTGCCGCGCGTTTGTCGTGCAACAAAACGCACCGAAACGCCCGGTGCTCCCTGACCGAAATGATTTTGGAGCTACTGCTCATTCCCGCTATGTTCAGGTGTGAATGCAAGGTTCTGGAGCTACTTTGGGGCATTTTGTCATGTAGCCCATTCAAGTGAATGGTCATGCTTAGGCGCAAAATGCATTAACGCGTGAAAAAATGCACATAAGAATGCTCGTTCCTGCTACACTCAGGTCTTTTTTTATTTTTATTTATTTTATTTTATTTTTTATGGTTGAACTGGATGGTCTTGTGTCTTTTTTCGGCCTAGCTAACTATGTAACTATATGTCTCAATGGGCCTAAAATAGGGGTCTTATAGTGGCGGCCCTCCATCTGTTGTGAAACTACAAGTCCCATGAGGCTTTGCAAGGCTGACACTTACAAGCATGACTCCCTCAGACAGAGGCATGATGGGACTTATAGTTTTGCAACAGCTGGAGGGCCGCCACTTTTGAGACCCCTGGCCTAAAAGGTGCAAGTGAATGCAAGGTTCTGTCGCTACTTGGGGGGGCATTTGACGCGTGCAGGGCAGCCCATTCAAGTGAATAGGCAGCCTTATGAGCGAAATGCGTTAAAACGCGAAAAATGAAAAAAAAAAAAAAAAAAAAAGCTAGCGGGAATACTCATTCCTGCTACACTCTGGCCTCAAATGATCTAAAAGGTGCAAGTGAATGCAAGGTTCAAGAGCTACATTGGGGCATTTGTTGCGCATAGGGCAGCTCATTCAAGTAAATAGCCAGCCTGAGGATCAAATGTGTTAATGCGCGAAAAATGTGCAAAAAAAGTGAGGGGAAAACTTCTTCCCACTACATTCAGGTATCAATGGGCCTAAAGGTACAGGTGAATGCAAGGTTCTGGAACTACTTTGGGGCGTTTGTGACACGTGGGGCATATGTTCAAGTGAATAGGTAGTCATAGGCGTGAAGAATGCCCACTATGCTCAGGTCTGAATGGGGCCTGCAAGTAAATGCAAGGTTCTGGAGCTCTTTTTTGCCTGCAGCAGACTGATGACATCATCTTGCTTCTTTCTACCTGCGGCAGACTGATGACATCATCTCACTTCTTTTTTTACCTGCAGCCGACTGATGACATCATCTTGTTTTTTTCTGCCTGCAGCAGACTGATGACATCATCTCACTTCTTTTTTTGCCTGCAGCCGACTGATGACATCATCTTGTTTTTTTCTGCCTGCAGCAGACTGATGACATCATCTCACTTCTTTTTTGCCTGCAGCAGACTGATGACATCACCTCACTTCTTTTTTGCCTGTAGCAGACTGATGACATCATCTTGCTTCTTTTTTTGCCTGCGGCAGACTGATGACATCATCTCACTTCTTTTTTGCCTGTAGCAGACTGATGACATCATCTTGCTTCTTTCTGCCTGCGGCAGACTGATGACATCATCTCACTTCTTTTTTGCCTGCAGCAGACTGATGACATCATCTCACTTCTTTTTTGCCTGTAGCAGACTGATGACATCATCTTGCTTCTTTCTGCCTGCGGCAGACTGATGACATCATCTTGCTTCTTTTTTGCCTGCAGCAGACTGATGACATCATCTTGCTTCTTTCTACCTGCGGCAGACTGATGACATCATCTCACTTCTTTTTTGCCTGCAGCAGACTGATGACATCATCTCACTTCTTTTTTGCCTGTGGCAGACTGATGACATCATCTTGCTACCTCTTTGCCTGTCCCAGACTGATGACATCATCTTGCTTCTTTTTTGCCTGTGGCAGACTGATGACATCATCTTGCTTCCTCTTTGCCTGTCGCAGACTGATGACATCATCTCAGCCTAGCCAAAATAACTGGACTGGAGAAAAGAGGGCTAAGAAAATGCTTATTCTTAGGAGATCCACTTTAAAGAACAAGCTAGGAATATAGAAAATCCTTAAACAATTTCCTGCTCCCCTAGACACCTGCCTAGTTCTCCTGTATCGTTAATCCAACCTTCTTAGACGAGCCGCCCAGGGATTCCGGCTTTTCATGCGCCCATTGTGTGTTTTCATTGTACCTAACAGATGTCCTTTTCCTGTCCTTATACCGGCGCCCCGGCCTCACTCGCTGCGCGCAAACTCGCGGCTCCCCCGGTTGAAATATTCCGGCGTGGAGATAACTTGTGGATTATAGCTAACGCTTGATAAAGATTCTTCTAATTGCTTGGCTTACCTCGGGTTTTATCATCAAAGCAAGGCGTTCTTGCCTCTCTCGTCCTCCTCTCTCTCTTTATTATCTCTTAATTAATCACTCTGGCTTCCACACTTAGCAGATAATTAGTGTCTCCTGGGCATAAGGCTCATTTTCATAACCTCCTGCTTCCAGCCACAGAATGGCAGGGCCCTGCGAAAGGTAGAAGCCGGAGAATGAAAAAATCAGCAAGGATCCAAGATGGGGGGGGACCCACTCTTTATCTTGTGGTGGGGATAGGGAGCAGGGGGGGAATGAGTGCGGGAAGATTGGAAGTTATCGGAAAAGGATTATGAGAGCTGGGAAGAGGTAGAACAGCCTTTCTCAACCAGGGTTCTTGAGGAACTATGGGGCTTCTCGAGAAGTTGCTAGGGGTTCCTTGAGATGTGAGCAATGGCAGATGTATCTTTAACCTGATGTTGTTGGCATAGTTATGGCACCAAGGTCACTCACCAGATTCAGCATGGGACTAGTGAACTTATCTCATATCTCAGGTAAGTATTTATTGATACACGTTTTTTTACCACTGTCTATCTATTTAAGGAAGCATTCAACTGATAAAAAATGTAAGGGGCCATTCCTCCACTAACCACCAGTATACGGGAACCGTTCTCCAACTGTATACCAATCTAAGGGGGTCCATCTTCCACTGACTACCAATATAAGAGAATCCTTCTCTGACTGAATACCAAACTAAGGAGGTCCTCCTCCAACTAACCATCAAGCTAAGAGAAACCTTCTTCCACTGGCTAAAAATCTAAGGGGATCCTTCTCCCACTGGCTAAAAATCTAAGGGGGTCCTTCTCCCACTGACCACCAATGTAAGTGAATCCTTCTCCCACTGGCTACCAATCTAAGAGGGTCCTTCTCCCACTGACAATCAATGGTAAGAGAACCCTTCTTCAACTGAGTACCGATGTAAGGAGGTCTGTGACAGACCTAGCCAGGACACAGGCTTTTGGAGAGGACTGAATGCGAGCCTCTTGCCGACCGATTATGGGCCCTGGATTATAAATACTTGTCATTTTGGTTCTAATAAATCAGTCCATGTTGAGCAGCTAAGCAAGTGTCGTCTTGTTTTGTGCTTGTGAGCGTTTGGAATATCTGATATCTATATTCAGACTGGGAGGAAGTGGTATATGACGAAAGCACTCAAGCGGAGGGTAGGGACGTTTCGTCACAAGGTCCTTCTCCCACTAACCACCAATGTAAGCGACCCCTTCTCCCACTGGCTACCAATCTAAGGATGTCCTTCTCCCACTCACTATCAATATAAGAGAATCCTTCTCTGACTGACTACCATTCGTGGGAGGTCTTTCTTCAACTGACAATTGACGTAAGGGAAACCTTTTCCCACTGACTACCAATCTCAAGAGGTCCTACTCCCACTGACTACCAATCTAAGGGGGTCCTTCTTCCACTGACCTCCAATGTAAAGGGGCCCTCATCCTAATCTAAGGGGGCAAGGGAGTGTTAATGATCTGCTTGGGGTGTCAAATATACTAAGTATTCTTACCACTGTGTATCCATTTAAGGGGGCACTAAACTGTTACCCAATGGAAGGGGGCGCTTCTCCACTGACCACCAGTGTAAGGGAACCCTTCTCCAACTGGATACCAATGTAAGGGGGTCCAACTTCCTCTAACCACCAATATAAGGGAATCTCTGATTGACTACTGATCTAAGGGCATCCTTCTCCCACTGAAAACCAATGTAGGAGAAACCTACTTTGACTGAGTACCAATGTACTGGAAGGCTTTGGATGAAGCTAGGGAATGGGGGTTCTGGATGGGGTTAGGGGACTCTGAAGCAGATGAGGGGATGAGGTTTCTGGAGGGGCCGAGGTTCTTCCAGGAGGATGGGGCTTGGCACTGTTGGAGACTGGGAGCCACTGTGAGAAGTTAATAGACACTGTAGGACTTTTTCGGAGGTTGGGACACTGTAGAGGGGCTGTAGGCTCTGCAGCAGTCTGTGGGAGGCTGGGTGGCACTGGGAGCTTAGGGAGCGCTGTAAAACTCTGTGGAACGTTGGGGGCACTGTAGGGTACTGGAGGCTCTGCAGCAAGCTGTGAGCAGCTGGCTGGCACTTTGGGAGGCTGAGGAGCACTGTAGGACTCTATTGGAAGTTGGGGCACTATGGGGGGCTGGATGGCACTGTAGGACTTTGTTGGAGGTTGGAGGGGCAGGAGGCTCTGTGAGAGGCTGGGTGGCACTGTGGGAGCTTGGAGAGCGCTGTAGGATTCTGTTGAAGGTTGGAGCACTATTGGGGTACAGGAGGCTCTGCAGCAAGCTGTGGGTTGCTGGCTGGCAGTGTGGGAGGTTGAGGAGCACTGTAGGACTCTATTGGAAGTTGGGGCACTATGGCGGGGCTGGATGGCACTGTAGGACTTTGTTGGAGGTTGGGGAGCACGAGGCTCTGTGGGAGGCTGGGTGGCACTGTGGGAGCTTGGAGAGCGCTGTAGGACTCTGTTGGAGGTTGGGGCACTATGGGGTACTGGAGGCTCTGCAGCAAGCTGTGGGCAGCTGGCTGGCACTTTGGGAGGCTGAGGAGCACTGTAGAACTCTATTGGAAGTTGGGGCACTATGGGGGGCTGGATGGCACTGTAGGACTTTGTTGGAGATTGGAGGGGCAGGAGGCTCTGTGGGAGGCTGGCTGGCACTGTGGGAGCTTAGGGAGCACTGTAGGACTCTGTTGGAGGTTGGGGCACTATGGGGTGCTGGAGGCTCTGCAGCAAACTTTGGGTTGCTGGCTGGCACTGTGGGAGGTTGAGGAGCACTGTAGGACTCTATTGGAAGTTGGGGCACTATGGCGGGGCTGGATGGCACTGTAGGACTTTGTTGGAGGTTGGGGGGCACGAGGCTCTGTGGGAGGCTGGGTGGCACTGTGGGAGCTTGGGGAGCGCTGTAGGACTCTGTTGGAGGTTGGGGCACTATGGGGTGCTGGAGACTCTTCAGCAGGCTGTGGTAGTCTGGGTGGCACTGTGTGAACTTGGGGAGCACTGTAAGACTCTGTTGGAGGTTGGGGCACTATGGGGTGCTGGAGGCTCTGCAGCAAACTTTGGGAGTCTGGGTGGCAGTGTGGGAGGCTGAGAACTCTTAGGGGGCTGGGGGCAATGTGGGGAGTTGAAGGACACTGTGGGCAATTATAGGAGGTTGGGGTCACTCTGGGAACTGGGAGGCATTGTGGTAGATTAGTGGCTCTGCAGTTGGCTTGAGGCACAGGAGGAGGGAGGCCAGTGGACCACGGCCTTGGTGGTTTAGAACCAAGATCACATGCTTTTTTTCTTTCGCATCTCTGGGCGAAATTCCCTACTTTTTGTTCCCCGAGACTCCAAAGTAGCACCTCGACCACCGCCAGCCATGGCGGCAAACACCGGGCATCAAATTATTATTTTCCCATGTTTGTCGAGTTTAATGGTGCTCTGCGTCCCCATTTCTCTCGCAGCGACTGTATACAATGTGATTCTCACTTTTAGAAATTTCTTCCATCCCTCTGCTCCATCTCTCTCTCCTCTGGTCATTACGGGAACTCAGCGTCTCCACGCCATCATCTCATTTACATGTTAATAGCCGTCATGGTGAGGCTCTAGCGCGCTGCGGGGGAACGCGGAGTGAGAGAGAGACCTCTTACGCTGTAATGGCCTCCAACAGAGGCTCCAGTCTTCTGATTGATTCGGAAAGCTTTTAAACGCGGATAAGTGGGTTTGCCCCAATGCTCTTTAACCATTCAACCATTGGAGAGTGCGTGTGTGTGCGTGTACGAGGGTCCGTCCGAGGTTGCCACGGCAACAGAACCACTCATACCTCCGCTAATAAATGCCAAACTCAGTTCTGTATCTGTTTTTGCATCTTCTACTTTATTTTTTTACATGGACAAAGAAAGGGGGGAAAAAAAATGGCCGGTTGTAGAAGAGAAGAAACCTTGGTCTCTGTGGGGAAGCAGCGGTCTCTCTGAAAAGATCCAACACAGCTCTTGACGGGTCAGATCTATAGGTCTGCAATCAGCAAAGCAGGGGACCTCTGCAAAGAGACCACTGCTTCCATTTTCTGAGTCTGCAATAATTACTTTGCCTGGATGTGAATCTCTTCTTCAATAAAGCTCGTGCTCTAGTTCTGACTAAGGAGTGGGGGCACGTCGGACCTCTGCAGAGAGACCAATTCTTCTTCACAAAGAGCATGTTGTAGAGAAGGACCCTTGCTCTTTGTGGGGAGCAGCGGTCTCTCTGCAAGGGTCCGACACAGCCCTAATGAGTCAGTTCTCTAGGTCTGCAATCAGCAAAGTAGGGGTCCTCTGCAAAGAGGCCGCTGCTTCCATTTTCTGAGTCGGCAATAATTACTTTGCCTGAATATGAATCCCATCCTCAACAAAGCTTGTGCTCTCTTCTGATTAAGCTGCTCTAGTTCTGACTAAGAAGTGGAAGAGCATCGGACCTCTGCAGAGAGACCACTTCTTCACAGAAAGCTAGAGTCCTTGTTTAAAGCATGCTTCGGAGAAGGACCCGTGCTGTCTGTGGGAAAGCGGTGGTCTCTCTGCAAAGGTCCAGCACAGATCTTCACGAGTCAGATCTATAGGTCTGCAATCAGCAAAGCAGGGGACCTCTGCAAAGAGACCACTGCTTCCATTTCTGAGTCTGCAGTAATGACTTTGGATATGAATCTCTTACTCAACAAAGGAGTGGGGGACACGTCAGACCTCTGCAGATAGACCAATTCTTCCTCACAGAGAGTCCTTCTCTACAGCATGTTTTAGAGAAAGAGCCTTTCTGGGTCTCTCTGCAAGGGACAGACACAGCCCCTAAGGAGTCAGATCTATAAGTATGCAATCAGCAAAACCGGGGACCTCTGCAAAGAGACCACTGCTTCCATTTCTGATTCTGAGTCTGCAATAATGACTTTGCTATTAAAATTGTATCCTCAACAAAGCTCATGCTCTCTTCTAATTAAGGAGCTCTAGTTCTGACTAAGAAGTGGGGGGGGCATCAGACCTCTGTAGAGAGACCACTGCTTTTCCTCAGAGAAGCTGCAGAGAAGGACCCACGCTTTCTATGGGGAAGCAGTGGCCATCACAGCTCCTGACGAGTCAGATCTATAGGTCGTCAATGGGAGATGGGGGGGGGGGGTAAGTCAGGCCTCTGTAGAGAGACCACTGCTTTTCCACAGAGAAGCTGCAGAGAAGGACCCTCGCTTTCTATGGGGAAGCAGTGGCCATCACAGCTCCTGACGAGTCAGATCTATAGGTCGTCAATGGGAGATGGGGAGGGGGGGGGGGTAAGTCAGACCTCTGTAGAGAGACCACTGCTTTTCCACAGAGAAGCTGCAGAGAAGGACCCTCGCTTTCTATGGGGAAGCAGCGGCCATCACAGCTCCTGACGAGTCAGATCTATAGGTCATCAATGGGAGATGGGGGGGGGTAAGTCAGACCTCTGTAGAGAGACCACTGCTTTTCCACAGAGAAGCTGCAGACAAGGACCCACGCTTTTTATGGGGAAGCAGCGGCCGTCACAGCCTCTGACGAGTCAGATCTATAGGTCGTCAATGGGAGATGGGGGGGTAAGTCAAACCTCTGTAGAGAGACCACTGCTTCCACGCAGAGAGAAAGAGTCCTTCTCTGCAGCATGCTGGCAGGGGACAGGCTTTTCAAAATAAAATTGGGCCCTGTAGCCACCTGGTGTCAGAGCTCGGGGCATAGCTCTGCTCCTAAATGTCGCGGACATGGCCGCGCCAAGTGTGAATATCGCTTAGTATTGCAAAATTGCGCCAAACTTGATGGGTAAAAAATATGTTCCATTGTCTAATTAGCGAACTTCCTTCTAAAACAGATTTCCATGAAATATTCTCTCTCCTGTGTTCTCTCCCTCTCTCTAGCACGCGCCTATTGCGCGCTCCCTGCGCTGCCCACTTGCTGCCCTCCATCATTAATCCTCTCTCTCTCTCTCTTTTTTTCCCCTGCACAGTGGTAGATAAGAAATAAAATAACTTAAAGAAATGGAAGACTCTTCTATTTTTTTTTTTTATAAGGTCTGGTTTGAAGAGTAATGTCCTGTCATTGTTGCCTTGGAAACAGGCAGATTATACAAACCGAATGGAAATCAAAATAGGAGCCAAAAAGGCGATAAAGACAGCGGGTAGGGGGGCAGCGGAGAACGACGCAGTCAGCAGAAGAACAAAACTCATACTTCAGGGGGGAGGGGGGGGGGAGATCTAAACTTTTTATTTGAAATCTTGGAGACCGCTGAATCTGGCAAGGGTGGTGGGGTTTGGGGGGTTGGGGGGGGGGAGAAAGAGAGGTTGTCATGGAAACAGTGAAGATGAGGAGACGAGAAAACCGACTTTGAATGTGCCGGCTACAAGACGGCGACCCAAAAGGGGGTACTTGTGTTAAAAGCTACAACGGAAAAACATTGCAGGGTAATTAGGGGCCAGAGGAACACGGCGTGCCGTTGTGTCAGGGCTGGGCTGAGCCCTTCCTTCTCTGAGCTGTTGGCTAATTGCCAGCTCCTATCGCTCCACAGTGACTCACCTGTTGATGATCCTGCTCGTCAGGCCTGCCTACTTAATCCGTCCGGCCCAGGTGATCTCTGCCTTTGCCCTGGTCAACATCACAGAGACTTTCTCCTGCGCTCCTGTTAAAGACTTGCTTGGCTGACATTCCTTCTGGCTCCTTCAGATCCTGCCTGTTGTTCTACGACGCTCATCTCTGGTTCCCTGACGTTTTGGCTTGTCTGCCTATCCGTTTCCTGAACTCTGGCTATGTTTTGACCACGTTTTAAGGCCCCGTACACACGATCGGACTTTCCGACAACTAAACCAGGGAATTTTGTTTCGAAGGGAGTTGGCTCAAACTTGTCTTGCATACACACGGTCACACAAATGTTGGCCAACAATCACGAATGCAGTGACGTACTAGATGTACTACATGGTTTTTCATACTTCGGGGGGGGGGGGGGGTTCTAAAGTTTTTATTTGAAATCTTGGAAACCACTGAATCTGGCGAGGGTGGTGGGGTTTGGGGAGTTGGGGGGGGGGAGAAAGCGAGGTTGTCATGGAAACAGTGAAGATGAGGAAACAAGAAAACCGGCTCCGAATATGCAGGCTACAAGACGGCGGCCCAAAAGGGGGTACTTGTGTTAAAAGCTACAACGGAAAAACGCTGCAGGGTAATTAGGGGCTGGAGGAACACGGCGTGCCATTGTGTCAGGGCTGTGCTCAGCCCTTCCTTTTCTGAGCTGTCGGCTAATTGCCAGCTCCTATCGCTCCACAGTGACTCACCTGTTGATGATCCTGCTCGTCAGTCCTGCCTACTTTAGCCGTCCAGCCCAGGTGATCTCTGCCTTTGCCTTGGTCAACATCACAGAGACTTTCTCCTGCGCTCCTGTTAAAGACTTGCTTGGCTGACATTCCTTCTGGCTCCTTCAGATCCTGCCTGCTGTTCTACGACGCTCATCTCTGGTTCCCTGACGTTTTGGCTTGTTTGACTATCCGTTTCCGGTTCCTGAACTCTGGCTATGTTTTGACAAATTTTTAAGGCCCCCGTACACACGATCGGACTTTCCGACAACAAAACTGTAGAATTTTGTTCGAAGGGTGTTGGCTCAAACTTGTCTTGCATACACACGGTCACACAAATGTTGGCCAACAATTACGAACACATTGACGTACTCGATGTACATGGTTTTTCATACTTCGGGGGGGGGGGGGGGGGGGTTTGTTCTAAAGTTTTTATTTGAAATCTTGGAAACCACTGAATCTGGCGAGGGTGGTGGGGTTTGGGGAGTTGGGGGGGGGGGGAGAAAGCGAGGTTGTCATGGAAACAGTGAAGATGAGGAAACAAGAAAACCGACTCCGAATATGCAGGCTACAAGACGGCGGCCCAAAAGGGGGTACTTGTGTTAAAAGCTACAACGGAAAAACATTGCAGGGTAATTAGGGGCCCGGAGGAACACGGCGTGCCATTGTGTCAGGGCTGGGCTCAGCTCTTCCTTCTCGCAGGTGTCGGCTACTTACTAGCTCCTATCTCTCCCCAGTGACTCACCTGTTGATGATCCTGCTCGTCAGTCCTGCCTACTTAAGTAATCCAGCCCAGAAAATCTCTGCCTTCTCCTTGGTCACATCTCTAGAGACGCTCTCCTGCGCTCCTGTTAAAGACTTGCTTGGCTGACATTCCTTCTGGCTCCTCCAGATCCTGCTTGCTGTTCTACTACGCTCATCTCTGGTCCCCTGACGTTTTGGCTTGTCTGACTATCCGTTTCCTAAACTCTGGCTATGTTTTGACTACGTTTTAAGCCCCGTACACACGATCGGACTTTCCGACAACAAAACCGTGGAAGGATGTTGGCTCAAACTTGTCTTGCATACACACGGTCACACAAATGTTGGCCAACAATTACAAACGTAGTGACGCACTAGACGTACTACGTGGTTTTTCAGCTCTTTAGCGCTACCCTTTGGGCTCCTTCTGCTAAATTCGTGTTAGTAGAAGTTTGGTGCTTTTCAGTTAGTTTCTGAACGGCCGTTCGTCAACCAGACATGTTGCGGAATCGGAGGAGATAACGTGTTATTTATTATTCACCTTGGATTTATTGCTTTGACATCATTTTTTTGGTTGAATAATGATTTGATTTGGTATATTTTCTATATTTTGGATGCATAGAATGCACTTTTTGCATAATGCCCCGTACACAAGGTTGGATTTTCCGAAGGAAAATGTTTGATGGGACCGTGTGTAGGCTCCATCGGACATTTTCCATCGGAATTTCCGTCACACAAAATTTGAGATCTGGATCTCAAATTTTCCGACAACAAAATCCCTTCTCGTAAATTCCGATCGTGTGCACACAATTCCAACGCACAAAATTCAACGCATGCTCGGAATCAAGCAGAAGAGCCGCACTGGCTATCAAACTTCATTTTTCTCGGCTCGCCATACGTGTTGTACGTCACCGCGTTCTTGACGTTCAGAATTTCCGACAAGATTTGTGTGACCGTGTGTATGCAAGACAAGTTTGAGCCAACATCCGTCGGTAAAAATCCATGGACTGTTGTCGGAATGTCCGAACAAGGTCCGATCGTGTGTACGGGGCATAAGTTCTATTGGCAGATAGCATTTCTTTTTTAATAATATTATTCTTGATATCACTAGAAAAAAAGCCTTTGAAAATTGGTTTGCAATAACTCCATCAGTATCACCAGCAAAGCAGCTTCATTATTATCCCATTAAAGAAGAAGAGAATTGTGCGCTGCATTTGGAGATTTCATAATTTGCCGCGTCCCGATTGTTAAGTCTCCAAACGCTAGTTTACAAGAGCGACCGCTTCTGCTTCTGAGCAGGCGTGTTTGTACTTTGGACTTTTGTTCCGACGGACTTGTGTACACACGATCGGAAAGTCCGACAACACACATTTGTTGGGGGAAAATTTGAGAACATGCTAGCCAACATTTGTTGGCGGAAAGTCCGACAACAAATGTCCGATGGAGCGTACACGCGGTCGAAATTTCCGCCGACAAGCTCACATCCAACATTTCCCGTCGGGAAATCCGATCGTGTGTACGCGGCATTACTCTGTTTACCTTTATTTATTATTATTAAACAAGTGAGATTTGACTGTACTTCTGTCTCTCAGTCTGATTCATGGTTTCTGACACATTGTCCGCGAGAATCCATTAAAGTTTGCATTACAAGGCAGTAAACCTCGGTGGGATGATCCCCGACCTCCTCTCCAATTGTCCCAGTCTGAGTCAGACAACAAAACTTCATGTTTGACAATGAAGTAAAAAAAAAAGGGGGGACTCGGGTCTTGGTTTGCTTTGCATTCTAGTTGTACACGTGCCTTGGATATTTGAAAAAAACAAAAAAAAATGGAACAAATTGTGGCAAAATAATGAAAATTTACGTAAGTAAATGAATAGAATATCTTTTTCCCCAATGGGGGTTATACCCAACTCCTCTCCAGCCTTGCAACACCCACGACCTCTCTCTTTGGGACCATTTGCTTTCGGGTTCCAGATCTTCGCCCCCCCCCCTTGGTTGGCCATGCCGTGATGACGTAACTCCTGTGCATGCAGGGGAGGTCATTCATCGCGGCACACTAAGCTGCTCATTCTAGTTGTAAGTGTCTTGGATATTTCATAAAAAGAAAAAAATTGTGACGTAATGTTGCAAATTATTTGAAAATTTACGTAAATAAGTTAATAGAATATATTTTTTCCCCAAATCGGGATTATACTCAGCTCCTCTCCAGCCTTGCAACACCCACAACCTCTCTCTTTGGGGCCATCTTCTTTTAAGATCTTCACCCACCTTGACTGGCCTTGCCGAGATGACGTAACTCCTGTGCACGCATTGGTAGTCATTCATCCTGGCACACTGAGTTGCCCATTTTAGTTGCAAACGTGCCTTAGATATTTGATA
>CM053038.1:25429944-25464944 GCA_028564925.1 Lithobates sylvaticus
GCGCCGGGTCTGTAAACCTGCTGTGCCCATTATGAGTGGTTCCCACCATCTCTGTGTTGAGTTCCCGGGTCTTTACACCTACCATGTCCCATTATGAGGGGTTCCCACCATCCCTGTGCTGAGTTCCCAGGTCTGTACACTTGCTGTGCCCATTATGAGGCATTCCCACCATTCCTGTGCTGAGTTCCCAGGTCTGTATACCTGCTGGGCCCACTATGAGGAGTTCCCACAATCCCTGTGCTAAGTTCCCAGCTCTGTACATCTTATATGCCCATTATGAGGGGTTCCCACCATCCCTATGCTGAATTACACTGTCTATACACCTTCTGTGCCCATTAAGAGAGGTTCCCACCATCCCTACACTGAGTTTTCAGGTCTAGGCACCTGCTGTGCCCATTATGAGGGGTTCCCACCATGTCTGCTGAGTTCCTGGGTCTGTACACCTACTGTGCCCATTATGAAGGGTTCCCACCATCCCTCTGCTGAGTTCTTGGGCCTACGCACCTGCTCTGCCCACCCAGCTCCCACCACCCTTGCTGATAATTTTTTAAATATATTTAATATTATGGAGCATCTAAGAGGAAGAGCTCCAACTCCCAGGTTGAATGGCTCTTTAATAGAATCATACAGATAGGTAGATATAGATCATACTTGTTCCTGCCTTGTTCCGAGGGAACATCAATTCCCAAGTTCAGAGAAAAGATTTATTTAGGCCAACCGGGTGCTGGAATTTTTTTTTTTTTTCCTCCCATGCCATCCTTGTACTACCTTTTATAATTTATACCTCAGAGTACATTCACCACATGTATTTTCTATTTAAAGGTGCTCGCAGCGATGTTTTCCTGACATCAGACCACCATCTGCACACTCTTGCCCTCTGGGAATTGCCTCATGAAGCTGGCTTTAGCACACCGTGTGTCCTTTAAACAACATGAAAGCGATTTTGAATCGCCCATGAAAAAAAAAAAAAAAAATGTTTGGGCAGCTTGAAATAAAATTCTACAAGGGCGTAAAATTGAACAGGAAGACCAGTCCTCTGATTTTTTTTTTTTTTTTCCCTTCACTCTTTCCTTTTTTTTTGCACTTCCCTCTCATTTTTTAAACACGTCTTTGCCTTTGATCTGTGAGGCAGCCAAGAGATATTCACAGGGTTGGGAAATGAAAAATTAAAGTATTGTGAACAGAGTTTTCTAAGATGCATTGGATGAGAAGGATCAGAAGGAGAGGGGACCACGGGCATGAAAAACACAAAAGGGAAAAAGGGTTGAAAACAACGTTGGAGCAATTGAAGTCGGCCGTTACACGATCAGTCCAAGAGCTTGTAGAAAAACAGGCCCCGTGTCATTAACACGTGTCGTGTGGTGAACTGGTAGCTATGGAAGCAGAAAAGCATATTAGAACAACATAGATGTTGATGTTAATATAGCAGATGTAGGTGTAGATGTCTCCTAATTCATATTCCTGAAAATAAACTATATGGCCAAAACTGTATACACCTGACCATCACTCACTATGTGAGTTTGAAGGACATCCCATTCTAAAACCATGGCAATTAAAGTTGAGTTGGCCCCCAACACCCCTCTCTCCTTCCCCTTTGTGGCTATAACATCATCTACTCTTCTGGGAAGACTTTCCACAAGTGTGTTTGGGAGAATTTGTACCCGTTAAGCCAAAAGAGCATTTGTGAGGTCCGGTACTGATGTTGGACAAGAAGACCTGGCTCCCAATTGGTATTTCAATTGGTGTTCAGTAGGGTTGAAGTCAGGGCTTCGTGCAGGCTACTTGAGTTCCTCCACACCAAACTTGTTAAAGGTGTTCAGTAGGATTGAGGTTGGAGCTTTGTGCAGGCTACTTGAGTTCCTCCACACCAAACTTGTTAAAGGTGTTGAGTATGATTGAGGTCAGGGCTTTCTGTAGGCCACTTGAGTTCCTCCACACCAAACTTGTTAAAGGTGTTCAGTAGGGTTGAAGTCAGGGCTTCGTGCAGGCTACTTGAGTTCCTCCACACCAAACTTGTTAAAGGTGTTCAGTAGGATTGAGGTTGGGGCTTCGTGCAGGCTACTTGAGTTCCTCCACACCAAACTTGTTAAAGGTGTTCAGTAGGATTGAGGTTGGGGCTTTGTGTAGGCTACTTGAGTTCCTCCACACCAAACTTGTTAAAGGTGTTGAGTATGATTGAGGTCAGGGCTTTCTGTAGGCCACTTGAGTTCCTCCACACCAAACTTGTTAAAGGTGTTCAGTAGGGTTGAATTCAGGGCTTCGTGCAGGCTACTTGAGTTCCTCCACACCAAACTTGTTAAAGGTGTTCAGTAGGATTGAGGTTGGGGCTTCGTGCAGGCTACTTGAGTTCCTCCACACCAAACTTGTTAAAGGTGTTCAGTAGGATTGAGGTTGGGGCTTTGTGTAGGCCACTTGAGTTCCTCCACACCAAACTTGTTAAAGGTGTTGAGTATGATTGAGGCCACTTGAGTTCCTCCACACCAAAGTGCTTAAAGTCGTTTAGTAGAGTTGAAGTCAGGGCTTCGTACGGGGCAATAGAGTTCCTCCACACCAAACTTGTAAAAGATGTTCAGTAGGCTTGAGATCAGGGCTTTGTTTTGGCCACTTGAGTTCCTCCACACCAAACGTGTAAAAGGTGTTCAGTAGGCTTGAGATCAGGTCTTTGTTTAGGCCACTTGAGTTCCTCCACACCAAACGTGTAAAAGGTGTTCAGTAGGCTTGAGATCAGGGCTTTGTTTAGGCCACTTGAGTTTCTTCCACACCAAACGTGTAAAAGGTGTTCAGTAGGCTTGAGATCAGGGCTTTGTTTAGGCCACTTTAGTTCCTCCACACCAAACGCTTTAAAAGTGTTGAGTAGATTAGTGTCAGGGCTTTCTGCAGGCCACTTGAGCTCCACACCAAACTGCTTGAAGGTGTTCATGACCAGTGTAGACTAAATGCTCCTTTTTACCTGATATCCCCTGTTGACCATTGTATTCACAACCCCTTTTACCTTCCCACTTAAGAGATGAGACCACACCTTTCTTTGGAGTAAAATGGCCACAACAGCCTTTATTAACAAAAACTCAACACCACTCCAAACAATATATATATATATATATATATATATATATATAAACATATATAAATAAATATAAATTAATATATACAACCAGTAATATATAACCCGGTCTGGTGATCTCTGACGGTGACCCATAATTCTCACAACCAACCAAAACGCACTGCGGTACCCATTTAAACTTGACCAGGCCTCCAACTGTGACCGCTCGGAGACTGTTCAGGAATACACTGGAGGGGCCGATACTATCGATGAGCCCCCACCCCTTTCAAATCACCTCTGATTTACCATCAACCGTCAAAGACCACCATAAACACTGCCCAACCCCGAAGGATCCACTCCGCTGTCATGATGCCTTCATCCGATACCTGAAATAGAATGAAGAGACACCACAACCAACTAAACGCCTTACAATAGGTAGGGAGGGTGGGAAAACTGCCTCCTCCTTCAGCTTCTAAACTGCAAGTGACCTTAACTCTACCCACCACCCTTTATAATGCTCCTCCCCTTCCTCTGAAAACGAACTCTTCTGCCATCCCCCTTTCTGCTATGCTCCACCCTGATAACCATTAACCCTGAAAAGCCTCCTTAGTCACCCCTGTCATGTCCGCCCCCTGCATTTAATTCCTTGCAGTCCTGCATTCCGTGCCTCTCTTTCTGCAGGCCACTTGAGTTCCACCACACAAAAGTGCTTAATGTTGTTCAGTAAGGTTGAAGTCAGGGCTTCGTACGGGCCACTAGAGTTCCTTCACACCAAACTTGTTAAAGATGTTCAGTGGGCTTGAGATCAGGGCCACTTGAGTTCCTCCACACCAAACTTGTAAAAGGTGTTCAGTAGGCTTGAGATCAGGGCTTTGTTTAGGCCACTTGAGTTCCTCCACACCAAACGCTTTAAAAGTGTTGCGTAGGATTAGGGTCAGGGCTTTCTGCAGGCCTCTTGAGTTCCTCCACACCAAACTGCTTAAAGGTGTCCAGTAGGGTTGAAGTCAAGGCATCGTTCAGGCTACTTGAGTTCCTCCACACCAAACTTGTTAAAGGTGTTCAGTAGGATTGGGGTCAATCCTTTGCATAGGCCACTTGAGTTCCTCCACACCAAACCTGTTAAAAATGTTCAGTAGGGTTGAGATCAGGGTTTTGTGCAGACCATTCGAGTTTCTGAAGTTCTGAGGCAGTAGCTAGGAGAAGCTACAAAAAGTCTTCAACATTACAACATCTGCTGTATTTTTGTAGCCCTTATGAGATGATGAGTTTATGGCTCCCAAATGCATTGGATTTTTTTGTAGAGTCTTCTAGCTGATCTTACATTATAAATAGGTTTTTATTGCTAAGTCTTCTCTAACGAGGTTGACCCTTTCAATTTGTCTCGGGGACTATTGCCATTGCAACTTGATATAAGGGTTTATTCACACCTGAGCGATTTGTAGCTTGAAGCTCCTCCGTGGTTTTCAACTGTGCCCATCACACCCGAGCGAAGTGCCGCTTGAAGCTTGGAGATTGAAAAAGTGCATGAGCTTCTTTTGAGCTACACGCTTCAAGCATTTTTTAGATCAATAGTGTAGCGGCCATAACCCTGAATGGGGCAGCCTTGACTTTTGGGCTTACCGGTTACCTCCGCTTGGCTTGTCGATGAATGTCCAGGGGTTCCCAGGGTTAGTACCCAACAACTTTGGATGCTGACACAATAAAAGTCTATTTGAAGGTTTTCATTCTTGCAGTGGTAACATCCAACAAAATACAGTCTTAGATAGGAATAGAGGGCAAGGGTGAAGAAACTCAGGCACCTTGAACTGCTGACATCCGAAAATGTAATTTATCAAACCCAGAGAGTAGCCACTCGCAGCTGGGTACTTCAATGCCAGACAAACCTCTAGCCAGAGGTATGGCAGCTGGCAATGTGATCCGGAAACTTGTTAAAAGTCTCTGACACAGAATGAACTTGCAACCGAAGGTGAATAGGAACCTTTCCCACAGTACCTGGAACTTTCTCTGTCTCCTTGGCAGTACTGTGGAAGTGTGGATTCTTTAGTGTCCATACAACTCAGCGACCAGGCTCCTCTTGAGATGCCAGCTTGTTGACCCTCCTCCGAAGAGTCCTCCCTCTGTCACCTATGCAAGCTGTGGTGCCCCTCCAGTAATAAGAACACACCGGGACGCCTTGAATCCTCCTTCAGTTACTGGGCCTCGGGCTAAGCGGCTCCGAGACTCGGGAACAGCCGGATCCTTTCTCCAGACCATGCGGATCTGTGGGGCTAGTCAAACTGACTATGTTGTGGGCCGGCAAACGTTTCTAGGCCCAGGACCCCTCGCGGGGGCCACCCTGGTCCAGAACCAGGAAACGGGACTGCGGCCGAACCCCCGAACACGTGACTCCAGCACCTTAAGTACCCTTCCCCATACTACACAGTGGGGCCAGGCGCACCCACTGATTGGCTCCGGGAAGACTGATACCTAAGACGTCCAACCAGGCCTGGTTCTAGGCCTGTCATGTGTACCTCACTGTACCCATGACCAGGCAGAACCCTAGTACAGCCCAGCCAAACTGATGCCAAGGTTAACCTACACAATTAACCCTCAGAACCCCATTACTGCTCCGAGGGAACAACTAAATTTCCACATATATCGGACACCTTGTGAAAGTGTCCCCGCTACAATAGTTTTCGAAGAGAGCGCCTGAAAAACATGCAAAAGTTGTTCAGCTTAAAGTGGAGTTCCACCCACTTTTACAACTCTTCAGCATTCCTCACTAAACTGTGCACTGTAAACGAATTGGATATTTTTTTTTTTTTCTCAGCACCTACTGTATATCTGCTGTATTCATTTTTAACTTCCTCCTCCCTGGCCGTGGCCCATCGCATCATGTCCTGTTTGCAATGCCTCCTGGGAAGGGGCGGCAACTTCCTCTGACACTGCCGTTGCTGTGGAAACCTGACCTGAAACCTATTACACCGCTTGTGCTGCACTGAGCATGTGCGAGATCTGCAAGGCTGAGATCCAGGAAGAAATACAGTCTGGCTTCAGATGCCCACACTTAAGATGGCCACGTCCTGCTGTAAGTTTATAAAATAACAAACTACTGCTATAAACTAACAAAACAGACCATAGTTTATAGACTAACTTTACTAGAATACATTAAGCTTGTGTATTATAGGGGTACTTTTATTTAAAAAGTATAATTTCGGCCGGAACACCGCTTTAAGTGTGATTGGAACCTAAAGGGAAAATTTGACATTCTGAGTTTGAAAAGGAAATCATTCAATGGGGACATTTCTTCCGGAGATAACTAAGAGGGGGTTTCCCTTTCACCTCTGATTGTGTCTCCAGGGCAAGAAGTAAATCTAAATTTCCTCAATAGGATACAGACGAGGGTTTCCACTATTTCCTACTGTATTCAAAAGAAAAAAAAAAAGTTTTGGCTTAACTCCAGACCCCATTAACTTTTCCGCCTCCAATTAAAAAATAAGGGAAAATTCCCTTGGCCGCCAAGTTTAACCCCTTCTTTTGTTGCCAAAGCTGGGAACGAATACAAACCACACACATGCAGGGACGGGGGATACGCTTATTTGAAAGTGTTGCTGAAGAAGTGACGAGCGCCAGTATTTCTAGCCATCGCCTTGGTAACAAAGCAAAACGCTGGAAAGTACGGGAGCGAAATTACTTCCACGATGAACTTTCAAGGTTACGTTCCAACCACACAAAGCAAGTTATTTTTTTCCCTTTTTTTTTTTTTTAACCCTGTCATACGGTGGAAAAACGAACCCGTAATGTGTTCTGTAGCGCGGCTGTCAGGCCTTATACCAGTTAGCAAGTTTTTTTTCTCCTCCCAGAAGCCTTTGCTTCTCGCACGCCGCCAGTCATTTTCTGGGTTTTTTAGCTAGAAAGTTTGACCTCTAAAAAAAAAAAAAAAAGGAAAGTCAGATGTTTTCGAGCTCCGGGTTGGCCTTGCAAGTTGGCGAGCTGAAGGGTGCAGTTGACCCCGAGAGGGACTGAGCCTCCTAAGCCCCAGGGAAGGACGGGACGGGGGAAAGTTTGGGGTTAACGAGGAGTTCTTGCAGCAGGAAATTCCTGGGATTCTTGGCTTGTGGGGTCATCGCTGAGCTGAGGCTGCAGGAGAGAACAGAGGGAAAGGGGGGAGAGGAGCCAGAATAACAAGAAGAGGATTACAGCGGCCTCGGCACATACGGCACACTCTGCGCCGCGATAAATACCCCCCAATGCGTTCCATGTACATTCCACTCTTCGTATTGTACACAAGCAACGTCATCGCCGTTGCTTATGGAAAAAGTCTGCGCAGTGTTAACAGGAACAGCCCGCGTTTTTTTTTTATTTCCGAAAAAGCATACTTGCTTCTACTCAAAGTACCCCAACGGAATGACCTTTAGTTTGCTGAAGGGTCATATATCATAAAAAATTGCAATTTTTACCTAAAATACCGCATAACACGCACCCCAAGTTTAGGAGGGCATTTTAAGGAAAAAAAGTTTTAGGAGGGAAGTTTAGGGAAAAAAAAAAACCTACATTTAAGCGTCATTTGCAGCTTGCCCAGCGTCATTTGCAGCCTTGCCCAGCGTCATTGCAGCTTGCCCAGCGTCATTGCAGCCTTGCCCAGCGTCATTGCAGCCTTGCCCAGCGTCATTGCAGCTTGCCCAGCGTCATTGCAGCCTTGCCCAGCGTCATTGCAGCCTTGCCCAGCGTCATTGCAGCCTTGCCCAGCGTCATTTGCAGCCTTGCCCAGCGTCATTTGCAGCCTTGCCCAGCGTCATTGTACCTTGCCCAGTGTCATTGTACCTTGCCCAGCGTTATTGCAGCTTGCACAGCGTCATTGCAGCTCGCCCAGCATCATTGTAGCTCGCCCAGCGTCATTGCAACCTTGCCCAGCGTCATTTGCAGCCATGCCCAGCGTCATTTGCAGCCTTGCCCAGTGTCATTGTACCTTGCCCAGTGTCATTGCAGCCTTGCCCAGCGTCATTGCAGCCTTGCCCAGCGTCATTGCAGCCTTGCCCAGCGTCATTTGCAGCCTTGCCCAGCGTCATTTGCAGCCTTGCCCAGTGTCATTGCAGCCATGCCCAGTTTCTTTGTAACTTGCCAGGGTCATTTAAAGTCCGGTCCGGGTTTAAATTTCCCGCCGCCGAGACTCTCTGTCGCGTGCGCCACCGAAAAAGACCGAAGGCGGGCGAAAAAGACCGAAGCGCCCCCGGAAAAGGCCGAGCCGACTGTTCAGCTCCGCTCGCAGTCCCGCCTCCCTGCTGTTTCCGGAGCGAGCGCAGGGAGGCGGGACTACGAGCAGAGCCTATTCCGACGCCGCTTCGGGTTTTTTTCGGCCGCGATTCGGTCTTTTTCGGCAGCGTTCGCTATTTTTCGGCGGCGCTTGCCATTTTTGTCACTTTTTTTTGGGGTATCGGTGTATAACACGCACCCACGACTTTCCCCCAATTTTAAGGGGGAAAAAGTGCGTGTTATACGCCGATAAATACGGTACTTGTTTTTACAGTTTTTTTTATTTATCCTTTGTTGCATCTCGGTGCTGCTGATATCATCCAGACTCTTTGCAACCACTTCCTGTCCACATGGGCTCCAGCCATGGCTGCATGCCATTTCTCAGGGTGGGTTTCCTAAGGGGGACAACAGTAGGCCATGCCTGCGTAATACGAGGAAGAGGAACTTCATGCTACCCAGCTAAAATTACATTTCTAATCCCTGATAATTGTCCTCATATGTAATTAAAAAATAAAAATAAAATACTTACTAGTCCATCATTGTCTTCCTTTCAGCCCAAGGTTCTTCTCTGCCGCCACCTTGAAATGAAATCCACGGTCCCTTAGGAAAGTAGCCACCCTGTCTTGGTCTTACTGTATGTAGGAACGTAGCCACCCTGACTTGGTCCCACTGTATGTAGGAACGTAGTCACTCTGTCTTGGTTCCATTGTATGTAGGAACGTAGTCACCGTGTCTTGGTCTCACTGTATGTAGGAAAGTAGCCAACCTGTCTTGGTTCCACTGTATGTAGGAACATAGTCACCCTGTCTTGGTCCCATTGTATGTAGGAACGTAGCCACCTTGTCTTGGTCTCACGGTATGTAGGAATATAGCCAACCTGTCTTGGTTCCACTGTATGTAGGAATGTAGCCAACCTGTCTTGGTTCCACTGTATGTAGGAATGTAGTCACCCTTTCTTGGTTGCACTGTATGAGGGAACATAGCCACCCTGACTTGGTTCCACTGTGTGTAGGAACGTAGCCATCCTGTCTTGGTACCACTGTATGTAGGAACGTAGTCACTCTGTCTTGGTTCCATTGAATGTAGGAACGTAGTCACCGTGTCTTGGTCCCACTGTATGTAGGAACGTAGCCACCTTGTCTTGGTCTCACTGTATGTAGGAAAGTAGCCAACCTGTCTTGGTTCCACTGTATGTAGGAACGTAGTCACCTTGTCTTGGTTCCATTGTATGTAGGAATGTAGTCACTGTGTCTTGGTTCCACTGTATGTAGGAATGCAGTCACCCTGACTTGGTCCCACTGTATGTAGGAACATAGCCACCCTGTCTTGGTCCCACTGTATGTAGGAACGTAGCCACCCTGTCTTGGTTCCACTATATGTAGGAAAGTAGCCACCCTGTCTTGGTCTTACTGTATGTAGGAACATAGCCACTCTGAATTGGTCCCACTGTATATAGGAAAGTAGCCAACCTGTCTTGGTTGCACTGTATGTAGGAACGTAGCCACCCAGTCTTGGTTCCACTTTATGTAGGAACGCAGTCACTGTGTCTTGGTCCCACTGTATGTAGGAACGTAGTCACCCTGTCTTGGTCCCACTGATTGTAGGAATGTAACCACCCTGACTTGGTTCCACTGTATGTAGGAACGTATCCACTCCATCTTAGTCCCACTGTATGAGGGAACGTAGCCACCCTGTCTTGGTCCAACTGTATGTACTGCTCACTCCAAACAAACAGTAAGGGGGACATTTCACTCCTGTATAATAAAACATATCTGGAGAGGGGTGATGTCACTCCTGTATAATATAACTTATAATATTTCATCCTTAGATACACCTTAAGGCACAATGCTGTGTAAAGTTTTGGTCGGCGCGGCACATTTGGGGCCCTTGGAGCGGTAATGGTTCCAGCCGATCACCTGTCACGCTCCCACATTTGCTCTCATGTGATAAGCGGTAAATGTCACCACATGCACTTTATTTCCTGCTGATTAATCGGTAACAATTCAATTTGGCGGGATGGATTATGTGACATACAACAACGCGGCGGCTTATCTGATCCATTTTAGATAAGAATTGCCATTTAATGTCAAAATATGGAGGAGCTGCAGGGAGAGGAAACATCGGAACATTATTTATTGTGCATTCATAACCACTCTGACTGAGGCCATGGCGGGTATCCTTATCATCCTCCAATACAGACAAGCGGGAGAGAAAGTGGGCGGGGCTATGACGTTCTGACGCAAAACATTCGGGCACGCTGTATTCAGCCCCACGAACCAACAACCGACCACCTCTAGTATACACTGATGACTGAAGATCGTTGTCACCCCCCAGATTAAAATTCTGTTCAGACAGATTTGTAATCCATCATTGCCGGATTACAGCGGAGAGAGAGAGACGCAGACAGAGCGTCCAACCCTTCCACAGTCTATGCAAAAAAAAAAAATGTTTGGCCGGAGTTGGGCAATAAAATAAACCTGATTCCCCCCAAATGTAATATTATTATTATTTTTAATATTATTAATGTTACTAATATTATTATTATTATTATTATCATTATTATTTTTACTATTATTATTGTTGTTACTATTAATATTAGTATTACTATTATTTTGTTATTATTATTACTGTTGTTGCTATTATTATTTATTATTTTTATTCGTTTATTTCATTATTACTATTATTTTGATATTATTATTATTATTTTTACTATTATTAATGTTACTAATATTATTATTATTATCATTATTATTTTTACTATTTTTATTGTTGTTACTATTAATATTAGTATTACTATTATTTTGTTATTATTATTACTGTTGTTGCTATTATTATTTATTATTTTTATTCGTTTTTTTTTATTATTACTATTTTGATATTATTATTATTATTTTTACTATTATTAATGTTACTAATATTATTATTATTATTATTATCATTATTATTTTTACTATTATTAATGTTACTAATATTATTATTATCATTATTATTTTTACTATTATTGTCGTTGTTACTATTAATATTAGTATTACTATTATTTTGTTATTATTATTACTGTTGTTGCTATTATTATTTATTATTTTTATTCGTTTTTTTTATTATTACTATTTTGATATTATTATTATTATTTTTACTATTATTAATGTTACTAATATTATTATTATTATTATTATTTTTACTATTATTAATGTTACTAATATTATTATTAGTATTACTATTATTTTGTTATTATTATTACTGTTGTTGCTATTATTATTTATTATTTTTTTTTTGTTTTTGTTATTATTACTATTATTTTGATATTATTATTACTACTACTATCATTAGTAGTATTACTATTATTATTATTATTGCTACTACTATTATTATTACTACTACTACTACTACTACTATTTTTGCTACATGACAGGGGTGACATCACCGCTCTCCAGATATAAGACATATTATACAGGAGTGACATCACGGCTCTCCAGATATAAGATATATTATACGGAAGCGACATCACTGCAAGATATGTTACTTTTCCAATAACATAAAGTTACATTGGGTCGCGCCGCTGGCGTAGAACTCACATTGTTTTATACATACATCACAAATAATGAGCTTGTGTTTGCTGATAATCGCGGTGATAAATTGCGCAGATCACCTGCCGGGGAATATAATGTAAAATGCTGACACGTTTAGCGTGATCCCAGACCGGGGACCCGTTTTACGCGGACAGACATCGCCGTCCTTGTTCTCTCCTGGCACCAATTAGCAACGAGTTCCTAAAATGATTGTGTTTGTGCGTTTGCTGCTGCTCATTAGCTGGCAGTCGAGCCGCAGTCACCAATGACTGATGTTTATTACGCCGCAGGTTGGGGGCCGCAGAACAAGGCCGCGCAGCGCTTACTAATCCCTTCAGGCTCCCACAGAGCCATTGATTTACAGGTAGAGGTCATCGTGGAGATTCTCCATTGTTCATGAAAAGGGTGACCACGTGTCCCAGATTGCCCGGGACAGTCCTGCATTTCCCAGAGCAGTCCCGCATTTCCCGGGACAGTCCTGCATTTTTCCCGGGACAGTCCCGCATTTCCCGGGACAGTCCCGCATTTTTCCGGGACAGTCCCGCATTTTCCCGGGACAGTCCCGCATTATTCCGGGACAGTCCCGCATTTTGCAGGTCTGTCCCGGGCACCTTTATTCCGGGACAATACAGAAACCGACACAGCCCACCCAGCACAGTGTATTCTGCGCCCTGATTGGGCGCAGCATCAGGATTAACCCGTGTGCGGTGAAATCAGAGTAAGCCATTTCAGCCCAGGAGGGGACTGAAGGGAAGGCCGGTGATCGCCCGGGACAGTCCCACATTTTTCCGGGACAGTCCCGCATTTTTCCGGGGCAGACCCGCATTTCCCGGGACAGTCCCGCATTTTCCCGGGACAGTCCCGCATTTTTCCGGGACAGTCCTGCATTTCCCGGGACAGTCCCGCATTTTTCCGGGACAGTCCCGCATTTCCCGGGACAGTCCCGCATTTTGAAGGTCTGTCCCGGGCACCTTTATTCCGGGACAATACAGAAACCGACACAGCCCACCCAGCACAGTGTATTCTGCGCCCTGATTGGGCACAGCACCAGGATTGACCGGTGTGCGGTGAAATCAGAGTAAGCCATTTCAGCCCAGGAGGGGACTGAAGGGAAGGCCGGCGGTTGGCTTTAGGTGGCTAACCCGCTGAATGAAGGGGGAGGGGTTTAATTAGATCATTCATTCGCCTTGTTTTATTGGACACCTTGTCTAAAATTGTCTCATCCCCCCGTTCCTCGTTTGACTTGTGAATTCCCAGAGAGGGAGAGACGTTTTTCGATTCCACCTCCTCCCCTGATAAATTGAATATGGCGAACGGCTAACTGGCTACGTCGTAACTAATTAGCGTCCCGCGCCGCCACCTGATAATTGATGTTGACGGGGGAGGCTTTTCTTCCTGTGAAATATGCAGATTTTCGGCGGCGATGGTGTCGGGGAGGTGCGCAGATACACAAATCAACGCCAGGCTTAATGGATTCTGTTATGAAGGCAATTGTGGCGGGTGGCAGGTAGACAGCTGAGATTCTGTTATTGATTGCTCAGCGGATTCATCATTAATGCCATTTTATTATTTGCTTTTTTTTTTAACCTTATCTTAGCTCAACGCAACGTCTGTTCTGTAGGCCAATATGTACGTTGATTGCCGCATAGCTTAGGTGGCGATAAAATCAGCCTGTGCATTTTCCTTACCTATTCCTCCCATTAACACCAATGATGGGGCACTATTCCTCCCACTGATATCAATGATGGGGCACTATTCCTCCCACTGATACCAACAACGGGGCACTATTCCTCCCACTAATACCAATGATGGGGCACTATTCTTCCCACTGACACCAATGATGGAGCAGTATTCCTTCCATTGAAATCAATGATGGGGCACTATTCCTCCCATCAACACTAACGATGGGACACTAGTTCTCCCACTAATACCAATGATGGGGCACTATTCCTCCCACCAACACCAATAATGGGGCACTATTCCTCCCACTGACACCAATGATGGGACACTATTCCTCTCACTGATACCAATGATGGGGCACTATTCCTCCCATCAACACCAATGATGAGGCACTATACCTCCCACTGACACCAATGATGGGGCACTATCCCTCCCACTGACACCAATGACCGGGCACTATCCCTCCCACTGATACCAATGATGGGGTACTATTCCTCCCACTGACACCAATGATGGGGCACTATTCCTCCCACTGATACCAACAACGGGGCACTATTCCTTCCACTGATACGAATGATGGGTCCCTATTCCTCCCACTGATACCAATGATGGGGCACTATTCCTCCCACTGACACCAATAATGGGGCACTATTCCTCCCACTGATATCAATGAAGGGGCACTATTCCTCCCATCAACACTAACGATGGGACACTAGTTCTCCCACTAATACCAATGATGGGACACTATTCCTCCCACCAACACCAATAATGGGGCACTATTCCTCCCACCAACACCAATAATGGGGCACTATTCCTCCCACTGACACCAATGATGGGACACTATTACTCTCACTGATACCAACGATGGGGCACTATTCCTCCCATCAACATCAATGATGAGGCACTGTACCTCCCACTGACACCAATGATAGGACACTTTTCCTCCCACTGACACCAATGATGGGGCACTATTCCTTCCACTGATACCAATGATGGGGCACTATTCCTTCCACTGATACCAATGATTGGGCACTATTCCACTGATACCAATGAAGGAACACTATTCCTCCCACAGACATCAATGATGGGGCACTACTCCTCTTGACACCAATGATGGGGCACTATCCCTCCCACTGACATCAATGATGAGGCACTATTCCTCCCACTGACACCAATGATGGGGCACCATTTCTTCCCACTGACACCAATGGTGGGGCACTGCTCCTCCCACTGACACCAATGATGGGGCACTACTCCTCACACTAACACAAATGATGGGGCATTGCTTCTACTTCATGGTCCAACCAGCAGAGGGAGCGTGTGCTCCCGAACAAGCTGTGCTGTTGCAATGGAGATCAAGGGCCTGGCTGCGCTGTCTGGCAGTGGTGCCCGGATTACCAGGCAATTAATCCGGCATGCAAAGCGGTTAACATACTGTATATGTATTTCACCTATGTAATTTAGATGCGTTCCTGATGTTCCCAGCTTCAAAGGCCGGTATTGCCTTTACATTAAGGCGAAACAAGTTAGTCATCGAATGTACGCCGCTTCCATTCCCCGCCATCCAGACGCACAGAGCTCCCAAGTTTATTGGCCCGTCTTTAATTAATTTGTGTAATAACTCGGTCAGAGACAATGGCTAATTGAAGCTTTCAAAAAGAGAAAAAAAAAAAAAAAAAAAATGTAATGATCAGACGATAAAGAAAAAAAAATCGCTCTCTAACCCGCTGTGTGTTTTTTTTTTTTTTTTTTTGTAATTCAGTGACTTTGATTATTTTAATGAGGCTTTTTCTCAAAAATGTAAGTTTCGCTCAAATGAAAGGGCCAAGCAGATGGCGGCGTTGTTGGCTGCGCGGCGATTCATCCGAAGTAGAGCACGCGGGAAGGTGTAGCAGGGCCCGGGTCAGCGGCGTATAATCACGGATCTGAAAGCGTGTTATGGTAATTGTTCATTAGTCGGCGGATGAGAGAACAGAGCGTTAATGGCCGTACATCCATCTCTTTGCGTCTCGTTTCGGCTTCCCCCTTTATTTTCTGCGCAGGTCGGAGACGAGGTAATTTGCGAGTGGCGACTTTTTAAAGGGAATCTGGGGGGGGGGGCGGGGAGGAAAAAAAAAAGGATGCGGCTGATTTAATTAGACATGATAACGACCTAACGGCGAGACACATTTGTGAATTATTTTATCAAGCTTGTTTTCTGTGAATTAAAGGGGTAATAAGCGATCGCTTGCATGTATGGAGGCAGCCATCTTGGGCCTTAAAGGAGGAGGTTCCTGCTGCCCATGGCATCCAATGGGGGCGTCCCTTTCACATCTTTAGTGCAGAGTTGATGGGGTGGATTCTATATATTGGGTCACCAATGAGTGACACCAACTCGTTGAGATGGAGGTAGCCATCATCAGCCATCTTTTAAGTACTTAAAGTGGAACTGAACCCATCATTGGTCTGTAGCTATGAAGGCCTCTAAGGCCAATTGGTCTGTAGCTATGAAGGTCAGCCTCTAAGGCCAATTGGTCTGTAGCTATGAAGGTCAGCCTCTAAGCTAGGGTTGCCACCTCATCCCTTTAAAACCAAACACATATTAGGTACACAGGTTCTGTGGCTGATTAAGGTGGTAATAAAACTCACTAGGTGCCTTATCTGCATTATATTAGCCTCGGTACCTGTGTAATTCATATGTGTTTGGGTTTAAAGGGATGACAACCTTACTCTAAGCCCAAATGGTCTGTAGCTATGAGGGCCTCTAAGGCCAATTGATCTGTATCTAAAAAGGTCAGCCTCTAAGGCCATTTTGTCTGTAGCTATAAAGCTCAGCTTCTAAGGCCAATTGGTCTGTAGCTATGAAGGTCAGCCTCTAAAGCCAGTTTGTCTGTAGCTATAGAAGGTCAACCTCTAAGGCCAATTGGTCTGTAGCTATGAAAGTCAGCCTCTAAAGCCAGTTTGTCTGTAGCTATAGAAGGTCAACCTCTAAGGCCAGTTGGTCTGTAGCTATGAAGGTCAGCCTCTAAGGCCAGTTGGTCTGTAGCTATGAAGGTCAGCCTCTAAGGCCAGTTGGTCTGTAGCTATGAGGGCCTCTAAGGCCAGTTGGTCTGGAGCTATGAAGGTCAGCCTCTAAGGCCAGTTGGTCTGTAGCTATAAAGCTCAGCTTTTAAAGCCAATTGATCTGTAGCTATGAAGGTCAGCCTCTAAAACCAGTTGGTCTGTAGCTATATAAGGTCAGCCTCTAAGGCCAGTTGGTCTGTAGCCATGAAGGTCAGCCTCTATGGCCAGTTGGTCTGTAGCTATGAAGGTCAGCCTTTAGGGCCAGTTGGTCTGTAGCTATGAGGACCTCTAAGGCCAACTGATCTGTATCTAAGAAGGTCAGCCTCTAAGGCCAATTGGTCTGTAGCTATGAAGGTCAGCCTCTAAGGCCAGTTGGTCTGTAGCTATGAAGGTCAGCCTTATAAGGCCATTTGGTCTGTAGCTATGAAGGTCAGCTTCTAAGGCCAATTGGTCTGTAGCTATGAGGGCCTCAAAGGCCAATTGATCTGTATCTAAGAAGGTCAGCCTCTAAGGCCAATTGGTCTGTAGCTATGAAGGCCTCTAAGGCCAGTTGGTCTGTAGCTATAAGGACCTCTAAGGCCAACTGATCTGTATCTAAGAAGGTCAGCCTCTAAGGCCAATTGGTCTGTAGCTATGAAGCTCAGCTTCTAAGGCCAATTTGTCTGTAGCTATGAAGCTCAGCTTCTAAGGCCAATTGATGTGCAGCTATGAAGGCCTCTAAGGCCAGTTGGTCTGTAGCTATGAGGACCTCTAAGGCCAATTGATCTGTATCTAAGAAGGTCAGCCTCTAAGGCCAATTGGTCTGTAGCTATAAAGCTCAGCTTCTAAGGCCAATTGGTCTGTAGCTATAAAGCTCAGCTTCTAAGGCCAATTGGTCTGTAGCTATGAAGGTCAGCATCTAAGGCCAGTTGGTCTGTAGCTTTGAAGGTCAGCCTCTAAGGCCAGTTGGTCTGTAGCTATAAAGCTCCGCTTCTAAGGCCAGTTGGTCTGTAGCTTTGAAGGTCAGCCTCTAAGGCCAGTTGATCTGCAGCTATGAAGGCCTCTAAGGCCAGTTGGTCTGTATCTATGAGGACCTCTAAGGCCAACTGATCTGTATCTAAGAAGGTCAGCCTCTAAGGCCAATTGGTCTGTAGCTATAAAGCTCAGCTTCTAAGGCCAGTTGGTCTGTAGCTATGAAGGTCAGCCTTACAAGGCCAGTTTGAGATGTCTATGTGGTGCCAGTTAACTTTTTGAAGGGGGAGAGACAACCAGATAGTAGCCCACGTGGTTTTGTCAGGACATCCTTTAGCTTGCTTGCAACCCAAACTTAGCACTAGTGTGCATGTCTTTGTTTGAACATGGTGGGAACATCCATAAATAAGCTCCATCATTGTGGGAATAGGTCAAAGTTCTCTGTAAGGCTCAGCAGAAAAAGCAATATTGCTATAAAAAAAATACAAGAAACAAAGGAAACCCGTTAATAATTATTCCAACCATAGCAATTACTACCACCTACCGCATGGAATGTGTAAAGGAATCCTGAACTTCGTAGTTTATATATGTTACCTGATTCCTCTCGCCCACCCCTCCCCCACCCCCCCCCCCCCAATCTTCCCCCAACCCTCAACAGCCAGGAATAGTTTACCATCCTGTAAAATTTTCACCTCTCATCTCCATCAAAGCGCCCCCCCCCCCTCCCTTCCCCAAACGCCCCTGGGTCCTAGGTGGCCTTTATAAAGTATCAGCGGGCACCTGGAGCCCCGGGTAGGCACTGGCACCAATTAATCGGCAGCCTAATTTGTTAGGACATGCAGAGAAATTCCTGCAGGTATGAGCGCGCCGCGCAGATAACCTTCCCAGAAAAAAAAGCTGCACAATAGCGTCTCTCATTCGCGCGGCCAAGATTATATCATGCCTTCGCCACGGGTATGATCTGTGCCAGTCGCTGCACGCCAAGCTGTCGTTTTTCCCGGACACGCAGGCTGGCACGTCCCGGGGCCCCGCGGTCCCCCCCCCCCCCGCGGTTGGAGGGTTACTCAGCGTGCCACTGATACTCGGCTACGGTGGCTTGGCCCGGGAGCTGGTGTTGGACTGGCGCCAGGCTGAAGTTCTCGCTGGCTTCCCTGGAGAAAAAGCATGAGTCAGCTGTGCCAGGGAAGATGCTGGGCGCAGGATGCTGCGTCAGGCGCCAGTCACTTGTTAATGCGCCTTAATATTTTAGGCAGGACCAGCTCCTTTATTTATGTAGCTTTACCGAGGACCCTATGTGTTAAAAATGAATCCCGGCACCAGATTTATATTTTCATGCTAAGAAACCCTTCCAGGTATGCATTACATCTCATGGAGATGGCGGTACTCCCCCTGAAAATGCCTTCATCTGCTTTTCTCTGCAGAAGGATGGTACCATCTTTATTTGGGCATCAGCCATGGTAGCCATTTACATGCTGGACTGAGATTCCAGTACAGAGATGGCATAATCATGTCAATTCTGGTGCCCAGGGCCACCATTAGAAATCGAGGGGCCCCATAAATCCTGCCGGACTGGTCCCCTCAGCACAGTAGTACCCCCACTCAGCAGATCCCCAACTAATTAGTACCCCTGTTCAGAAGACCCCCCAGCTAATTAGTACCCCTGTTCAGCAGATCCCCATATTATTAGAACACCTGTTCAACAGATCCCCAGCTCATTAGAACTCCTGTTCAGCAGAACCCTAATTCATTAGTACCCCTGTTCAGCAGATCACCAGCTAGTTAATACCCCTGTTCTGCAGATCCCTAGCTCATTAGTACCCCTGTTCTGAAGATCCCCATATTTTTAGAACTCCTGTTCGGCAGATCCCCAATTCATTATTACCCCTGTTAAGCAGATCCCCAGCTCATTAGAACTCCTGTTCAGCAGATCCCCAGCTAATTAATACCCCTGGTCAGCAGATCCCCAGCTAATTAGTACCCCTGGTCAGCAATTCATCAATAAAATCGACAACATCAGGAAAACAATTGGTCAGAAAAAGACATCCGACGGCAGTCAACCAGAGCAAAAAGTCGATATCGACACAATCATCCCACAACCACCAAAGTTTTCTCTGATCCCAATTACCACGGATACCACTAAAAAACATCATCAAAAATCTCAGAGACAGCACATCCTCCATTGACATCATCCCCACAAAACTCATGAAAGAATGCTCCGACATCCTGGCTCCCACCATAACGCACCTCATAAATCAATCGTTCAAAGAAGGGATTGTTCCAGGCGCCCTCAAACAAGGCATCATCAAACCCCTGCTAAAGAAACCCAACCTTGACCCACGGGACCCCAACCATCGCAGACCAATTACAAGCTTGAACAACATCTCCAAGATTATGGAGAAAGCGGTAGTACAACAGATACAACGCCACCTGGACACACACACACTCCTGGACCCGTTACAATCAGGATTCCGCCCAGGCCATGGGACAGAAACCGCACTCCTGAAGATATGGGACGATGCCCTCGAAGCAGCGGATGACGGAGATTCATGTCTCCTGGTACTATTGGACCTCAGTGCAGCGTTTGATACTGTGGACCACAATACTCTACTCATCCGCCTCACAGAAGTAGCAGGAGTCACTGGCTCAGATCTGCAATGGTTTGCATCCTTCCTAGGAAATCGCTCTCAGACAGTGAAACTAGGAGGTTTCACCTCTGAAACCCGGGCAATCTCCTGTGGAGTCCCTCAAGGATCACCCTTGTCGCCAGTGCTCTTCAACATCTACATTCGCCCACTCCTCAAAATCATCAGAAGATCAGACCTCTGCTTCCACTCATACGCCGACGACACTCAATTATATTTTCGTATCACCGGACAAAAAGACCATCTTCAGCAATTAGGAAAATGCCTCACTATGATAGACGACTGGATGACTGCCAGCTCCCTCAAACTTAATGAATCAAAAACAGAACTTCTTATTCTACATGCAAATCATAACCCCCGAACCAAGATCCCTTGGACACCTCCTACCATCTTTGGACGGACCATCTTCCCAAGGACCAAGGCCAAGAGTCTCGGAGTCATTTTTGACTCAGAAATGTCAATGGATGCCCAAATAGGAGCAGTGGTCAGTGGTTCTCACCATCTGCTCCGCCTGCTACGCAGACTCCTCCCCTTCATTCCAAAAGAGGACAAAGCAGTGGTAGTTGGAACGATCATCAATTCTCGACTCGACTATGCTAACTCCCTTTACATAGGATTACCCCAATATCAACTTGCGCGCTTACAACTTATCCAAAACACGGCGGCAAGGCTGATAACAGGAAAAAAACCCTGGGAATCCATCTCCCCTTCCCTGAGGAACCTACATTGGCTAAATGTAAGGAGTCGGGTCGCATTCAAGACCCTCTGCCTCACCCACAAATGCGCACATGGAAACGCCCCGCAATACCTTTGCGAGAAAATAAAACACTACACACCGAATCGCAGTCTTCGATCGGCTAATCAAAATCTTCTCCTCATTCCCAAATCCCGCTACAAATCAAAGGGGGAACGGAGATTCGCTGTCCAAGGTCCACGGCTATGGAACGCTCTACCAACCGACATTCGCATGGAAGAAAACCATCAGGCCTTCAGGAAGAAACTCAAGACCCACCTCTTCTAGAAGCTCGACAACCAAATGCCAATACAGCGCCTTGAGGCGATTCAGTTCGCATTGTAGCGCTATACAAGTTATTCATTCATTCATTCATTCATTCATTCAGCAGATCCCCGGCTAATTAGTACCGCTGTTTAGCAGATCCCCAGCTAACTAATAATCCTGTTCAGCAGATCCCCAGCTCATTACAACTCCTGTTCAGCAGATCCCCAGCTCATTAGTACCCCTGTTCTGCAGATCCCCATATTATTAGAACTCCTGTTCTTCAGATCCCCAGCTCATTAGTACCCCTGTTCTTCAGATCCCCAGCTCATTCGTGCCCCTGTTCTGCAGATCCCTAGCTAATTAGTACCCCTGTTCTGAAGATCCCCAGCTCATTAGTACCCCTGTTCTGCAGATCCCCAGCTCATTAGTGCCCCTGTTCTGCAGATCCCCAGCTCATTAGTGCCCCTGTTCTGCAGATCCCTAGCTAATTAGTACCCCTGTTCTGCAGATCCCCAGCTCATTAGTACCCCTGTTCTGCAGATCCCCAGCTCATTAGTACCCCTGTTCTGCAGATCCCCAGCTCATTAGTGCCCCTGTTCTGCAGATCCCCAGCTCATTAGTGCCCCTGTTCTGCAGATCCCCAGCTCATTAGTACCCCTGTTCTGCAGATCCCCAGCTCATTAGTGCCCCTGTTCTGCAGATCCCCAGCTAATTAGTACCCCTGGTCAGCAGATTCCTGGCTAATAGTACCCCTGTTTAGCAGATCCCCAGCTAATAACCCTGTTCAGCAGATCCCCAGCTCATTAGTACCCCTTTTTTGCAGATCCCCATATTATTAGTACTCCTGTTCTGCAGATCCCCAGCTCATTAGTGCCCCTGTTCTGCAGATCCCAGCTCATTAGTACCCCTGTTCTGCAGATCCCCAGCTCATTAGTACCCCTGTTCTGCAGATCCCCAGCTCATTAGTGCCCCTGTTCTGCAGATCCCCAGCTAATTAGTACCCCTGTTCTGCAGATCCCTAGCTAATTAGTACCCCTGTTCTGCAGATCCCTAGCTAATTAGTACCCCTGTTCTGCAGATCCCCAGCTCATTAGTACCCCTGTTCTGCAGATCCCCAGCTCATTAGTACCCCTGTTCTGCAGATCCCATATTATTAGAACTCCTGTTCTGCAGATCCCCAGCTCATTAGTACCCCTGTTCTGCAGATCCCCAGCTCATTAGTACCCCTGTTCTGCAGATCCCATATTATTAGAACTCCTGTTCTGCAGATCCCCAGCTCATTAGTGCTCCTGTTCTGCAGATCCCCAGCTCATTAGTACCCCTGTTCTGCAGATCCCCATATTATTAGCACTCCAGCTGAAAGCTGAAAATTTGCCTGGGCAGAAAGGGTGTGAAATGAAGATGGAGATTCCTTTTTATTTATTTTTTATTACACTGTTGGTGCATTTTGTAAAGTTACCTAAAATCCACATTACAGTAAAACTAAAGACAATAGAGCGGAGAGGGATTAGAACCCTTGCCAGGTTTTGGTCGCTGTCTGCGCCCCCTGTTGGGGAGATTCACCCTCTCTACCTATAGAGGAACCTGCGGAGGGCGATGACCGGGGGAAGGGTGCGTTGGAGGGGAATGTTTTGCACGCGGTGTGACAATGAAAGGTATTCACTAAAGCATTCCTAAATATGAAAGCGGTGCAGGGCGAGAGGTCAGAGGGATGGCGGGAAGTGGACACACCAGACAGGAAATGGACTGAGTGACATTTCCTCCATCAATCCGTCTGTCTGTCCATCACTCTTCCCTTTTGTCCTCCTAGGGCAGTTTCTTTTTTTTTTTGTTTTTTTTTTACTTGTCTGAACACTTTATTGGCATTATTAATGCAGAAATATATATTTCCCAAGAACGCCCCTTTAAATAAAATTTTTACATCTAAAGTTTTTGCATGCGCGTGTAAGTGGCATCTGCTCGGAATAGATTATCCTGTCTTTATATCCGAATGAATTCTCATTTCTTCATTTAGTTCCTGATTATATACTGAATGTCCATGGGGGCAGCCATATTTGCTTATTAAGAATGGGATCCTGCTAAATATTGCTGTGCGGTGATTGGCCCACGCATCATTAAGCTGCGACTATCACATAAAGCTGCTTTTATTTTGTCTTCCCTGGTTCCTCCTTTCCTCCCTCAACAATATGCTAATTCAATTAAATAAATAAAAAAAAAACTTTCCATTTTCATTATTTTTGTTTCAGTGATCTCATTACTGGGTTTCTGTGCTTCTCTGTGCAATGAAAACAGATCATGGCATGTGGGACGGACCAGCAGGGTTCAGTACAAAGCTTCCTGCAGGTGGGAGGGGCCAGCAGGGTGCTGTACAAAGCTTCCTGCAGGTGGGAGGGGCCGGCAGGGTGATGTATATAGCTTCCTGCAGGTGGGAGGAGCCAGCGGGGTGCTGTACAAAGCTTCCTGCAGGTGGGAGGGGCCGGTAGGGTGCTGTACATAGCTTTCTGCTGGTGGGAGGGGCTGGCAAGGTGATGTACATAGCTTCCTGCAGGTGGGAGGGGCCAGCGGGGTGCTGTACATAGCTTCCTGCAGGTGGGAGGGGCCGGTAGGGTGCTGTACATAGCTTTCTGCTGGTGGGAGGGGCTGGCAAGGTGATGTACATAGCTTCCTGCTGGTGGGAGGGGCTGGCAAGGTGATGTACATAGCTTCCTGCAGGTGGGAGGGGCCAGCGGGGTGCTGTACATAGCTTCCTGCAGGTGGGAGGAGACAGCAGGGTGCTGAACATAGCTTCCTGCTGGTGGGAGGGGCTGGCAAGGTGATGTACATAGCTTCCTGCAGGTGGGAGGGGCCAGCGGGATGCTGTACATAGCTTCCTGCAGGTGGGAGGAGCCAACAGGGTGCTGAACATAGCTTCCTGCAGATGGGAGGCGCAAACAGGGTGCTGAACATAGTTTCCTGCTGGTGGGAGGAGCAAGCAGGGTGCTGTACATAGCTTCCTGCAGGTGGAAGGGACCAAGGGGGTGCTGTACATAGCTTTCTGCAGGTGGGAGGAGCCAGCAGGGTGCTGAACATAGCTTCCTGCAGGTTGGAGGAGCCAGCAGGGTGCTGAACATAGCTTCCTGCTGGTAGGAGGGGCCGACAGGGTGATGTATATAGCTTCCTGCAGGTGGGAGAAGCCAGCAGGGTACTGAACATAGCTTCCTGCTGGTAGGAGGGGCCAGCAGGGTGCTTCCTTCCTTCAATGCACCCTGCCCCACTTAAGAGCCCTCAGCCCTGATGCAAGCAGTGGGAGGAGTTATGCAAATATCCAAATGCCTTGATGACCTCTTTAGCATGCCATCAGTGCACTCTAAAGTGCCTTTATTGCTATTGAGGAATTAGGACCATTGTGGTATACGGTTCTTCTCTAATACAGAGAGTCTTTTTTTTGGGAATTTGGGAGGGTTGATTGGTTGACACACAGCTAGCCATTGGAGAAAAACCGACGTATCAGTTTATAAAACCCATTCATAAAAATCTAAAACGGCGAGCGCGGACAATGGTTACCGGCGGCCGCCTTGACTTCTTTTTCCCCCGGGGCTCCATCTTGTCAGTGTGAAGTTCGGCGCAGCCTGAGATAGGGATGCCCTCTTCACCCCTCTGTCTGCAGGAGATAATGGAGTCCTCTTCTCTTAGACCTTCCTCCACAAAGAGGTCTCTCCATCCTGCCGGCGCTTTCGCTTTATCTCCTGACCCCCATCTCAGCACAGGCGAAGATAAAAAAAGCTCAAATTTAATAGCGGCGCGGCTACAATAGCGACGCAAATGGAAGAAAAGCCGCTGCATTACTCTCCCTTTCATTTAATACGGGCGCCTCTTACCTGCCACCAGTTGCCTCATCTCGGGGCACCCGAATTGCGAAAAAAAATTCATGGCTGTTTATTTAAAGTGTATGTAAACCCAATCACTAAAATCTCATATTACCTATAATACATATTATTGTAGTTGTAAGGCTTTTTAACCACCTGAGATCCGCGCTATAGCCGAATGACGGCTACAGCGCGGATCTAAGATGCCGGGACGACGTCTATTGGCGTCGTCCCGGCCATGAGCTGCCTGCGCGCCCCCCTGAAGGGCGCGAGCCGCGCGCTCTGTGATCCACGAGTCTGTGAGACTCGCTGGATCACAGATCCGAGTAAGGGGTCGATCCCGACCCCTTACCACGTGATCAGCTGTCAGCCAATGACAGCTGATCATGTGATAATAACAGAGCCGGTAATCAGCTTTTTTTCCTGCTCGCTCTGACAGCGCGAGGAGAAAAAAAAAAAAAGACGGTCACCGGCGGCAGTGAGAGGGACATCAGTCCCTCTCACTGCAATGTGCCCAGGGTCCATGGTGCCCACCTTTGGATAATAATAGTGCAGCCTACCAGTGCCCACTAGCTCCACCTGTCAGTGCCCACAGTGCCATCTGTCAGTGCCCACAGTGCCATATGTCAGTGCCCACAGTGCCATATGTCAGTGCCACAGTGCCAGTGCTGCACATCAGTGTCACCTAACAGTGCTCATCAGTGTCACCTACCAGTGCTCATCAGTGTCACCTACAGTGCTCATCAGTGCCATCTATCAGTGCCACCTATCAGTGCCCATCAGTGCCATCTATTAGTGTCACCTATCAGTGCCATCTATCAGTGCCCATCCGTGCCACCCATCCGTGCCCATCAGTGCCATCTTTGCTGTGCCCATCAGTACCGACTTATCTGTCCCCACCAGTGCAGCCTATCAGTGCCCACCAGTGCAGCCTATCAGTGCCCACCTGTGCAGCCTATCAGTGCCCACCAGTACCGCCTCATCAGCGCACATCAATGAAGCAGAAAAATTACCTGTTTGCAAAATTTTATAACAAACTATTAAACATGATTTAATTTTTTTTTTTATTATCTTTTTTTGTTTGTTTAGCAAAAAATAAAAACCCCAGCTGTGATTAAATACCACCAAAAGAAAGCTCTATTTGTGGGAAAAAAATGGTAAAAATGTCATTTGGGTACCGTGTTGTATGACCGCGCAATTGTCATTTCAAGTGCATCAGCGCCGAAAGCTGAAAATTGGTCTGGTCACGAGGGGGGTTTAAGTGCCCAGTAATCAGGTGGGTAAATCTGCAGCTTTCGTCGAAATAATATTTGATGATCCTGCCCCGAAGGTCCCTGTCCAGGCATTTCCTGTTGTACCAACACTTGTTGTCACGCCGTCTCTCGACGGAGGCTAAAAATGACCATTTCAGCAGATCATCAGGAAATCCACCCTAGGAAACGCCACGCAGCCGTTTTGGCCAGATGCAAGGTGACCTCTTGGGATCTCTTGCTCCTGTGGGGTGAAGCTCTTGGTGACCTCTAGGATGACGTCATAGAAAGCAAAGAAGAGTTATCATTCATTTATGGAGGCGGTTAGTCAAAATGAAAAAAAGCAGGATGGCAATCTACGGGAGAGGGGGACTTTCCAATGATGATCAAACCCAGTATGGCCAGCTAGATCTGCTAAGAGCACACATGTCAAACATAAGGCCCATGTGCCGAATCCAGCCCACCAGGCCTTGTCATGTGGCCCAAGCACACCCCTGAATTCTGCACACTGTACATGGCGCACTCATGAACTCTGCACTCTGTACATAGAGCACTACTGACCCTTGCAGTCTGTACTTGGCACACTCCTGAACTCTGCACCGTGTACATAGTGCACCCCTGAACTCTTTTATTTGTGCATAGGGCACGCCTGGAACTTCGCTCTGTACATAGCGCACCAATGAATCCTGATCTCTATAAATAACGCACCCTGTACATAACGCGCTCCTGAACCCTGCACTCTGTATGTAGAGCACTCTTGAACTCTGCACTCTGTAGGTAGGACACTCATGAACTCTGCACTCTGTCTGTAGCGCACTCCTGAACTCTGCACTCTGTCTGTAGCGCACTCCTGAACTCTGCACTCTGTACGCATCTCACTCCTGAACCCTGCACTCTGTACATAGCGCACTCATGAACTCTGCACTCTGTACATAGCGCACTCCTGAAGTCTGCACTCTGTACATAGCGCACTCCTGAAGTCTGCACTCTGTACGTAGCGCACTCATGAACTCTGCACTCTGTACGTAGCGCACTCCTGAGCCCTGCACTCTGTACATAGCGCACTCCTGAACGCTGCACTCTGTACGTAGCGCACTCATGAACTCTGCACTCTGTACGCATCGCACTCCTGAACCCTGCACTCTGTACATAGCGCACTCGTGAACTCTGCACTCTGTACATAGCGCACTCCTGAACTGTGCACTCTGTACGTAGCACACTCATGAACTCTGCACTCTGTACATAGCGCACTCATGAACAATGCACTCTGTATGTAGCGCACTCATGAACTCTGCACTCTGTACGTAGCGCACTCATGAACTCTGCACTCTGTATATAGTGCACTCCTGAACTCTGCACTCTGTACGCAGCGCACTCCTAAACTCTGTACGTAGCACACTCCTAAACTATGCACTCTGTATGTAGCACACTCATGAACTCTGCACTCTGTATGTAGCGCACTCATGAACTCTGTACGTAGCACACTCCTGAACTCTGCACTCTGTACGTAGCACACTCATGAACTCTGCACTCTGTATGTAGCGCACTCCTGAACTCTGCACTCTGTACGCAGCGCACTCCTGAACTCTGTACATAGCACACTTGAACTCTGCACTCTGCACTCTGAACTCTGCACTCTGTACGTAGCGCACTCCTGAACTCTGCACTCTGTACGCAGCGCACTCCTGAACTCTGTACGTAGCACACTCCTGAACTCTGCACTCTGTATATAGTGCACTCCTGAACTCTGCACTCTGTATATAGCGCAGTCCTGAACTCTGCATGCTGTATGTAGTGCACTCCTGAACTCTGCACTCTGTACATAGCGCACAGATACAACAAGCCCTTTAAGGGTAAACATATTGTTGATGCAGCCCGCAATGAAATCGGGTTTGACACCCTGGCTTAGAGGACATATAAAAAAAATGTAGACACCCCTCCCAAAGATTGAATTTAGATGTTTTTTTGAGTGAGGGTACTGTTAATGCTACAGCATACAAAGACATTTTAAACAATTGTGCCTCCATCTTTGTGGTAACAGTTTGGTGAAGGCCAAGGCATGGTTTGTTGTGAAAGAGCTCGGGTGGCCTGCACCTCAACCCTATGGAACACCTTTGGGATGAAGTGGAATGCTAATTGCGAGCCAGATCATCTCATCCAACATCAGACCTCACAAATGTTCTTTTAGCACAAATCAGCCTTCCTAGAGGAGTAGGGACTGTTATAGCCACCAACTCCATGTTAACGGCCATGGTTTTAGAATGGGACATTCAACACTCTGTATATAGAGAGGGGGGCATCTCCATATCAGTAACTATGGTTTTGGAATGGGATATCCAACAAGCTCATCCAGACCCCCAGTCAGGTCAGATGACCACATGTATGATGGGTTGAAGTTGTTAAAGCCACAAAAGGGGGGCATCTCCATATCAATAATCATGGTTTTGGGATAGGATATCAACCAAGCTCATATAGATGTGATGGTCAGATGGCCAAACAGTGTATTAGGTTCGTTGACTCTTCATCATCTACCTAAATTTCGGAGTCGACTAACCCTATAAAAGCCATAGAGTCTTACTTCTAATTTACATCCTTAAAAAAAAATGGACATAAGTGGTCTCTCTCACGTTGGCAGTGCTGGCAGGGTTAACTTGAGCTGTAATTTTTTCATTAAATCAGAACTTTATTAGTTTTTATTTTCTTTCTAGTTTTTAGACTTTATTTTCTATCACATTATTTCAGAATAACTGATGGTGTGACTGGCGCCTGGCTTCATCTGGAAGCCGTTAGGGCCCATCAGAAAGACGGGCAGGCATCGATAGCGTGATGAAGATGGATTATGTCTAACTCGGTGCTATGAAGTGTACAGGTGTCAGTAAAAAGACGTACGTGCTATTCCTATTAATTACAGCGCCATTGTGCCGGGCTGCTGAGCCAAGGTCATCATTTGTGCGGGTGATGAGCAAAGTCTCAGGAGAGTCGGAAGCATTGAGCAAAACAGATATATGTTTGCATCTCTGGGGGCTTTGCGAAGGCACTTGGAGCTGCAATTCTCTTTCTTCGCAATTTTTAAAAAGATCTTACTATCAGTTGCTTTGAGTCATATTTAGAAAAGCTGTTCAAAATAATTGCGTCATTTCGCCCTGTTGTATTTGGCCGCTATTGGGTTCTGTATCATCTGTGAATATTGGGCTCTGTATCGTTAACGTGTGAATATTGGGTTCTGTATCGTTAACGTGTGAATATTGGGTTCTGTATTGGAAGCATCTGTGAATATTGGGTTCTGTATCTGGATCATGTGTGAATGTTGGCTTCTGTATCTGGAACATGCATGAATATTGGGTTCTGTATCTGGTTTGTCTGTGAATATTGGATTCTGTATCTGGAACGGCTGTAAATATTGGGTTCTGTATCTGGATTGTTTGTGAATATTGGATTCTGTATCTGGAACGGCTGTAAATATTGGGTTCTGTATCTGGATTGTCTGTGAATATTGGGTTCTGTATCTGGAACGTCTGTAAATATTGGGTTCTGTATCTGGATTGTTTGTGAATATTGGATTCTGTATCTGGATTGTCTTTAAATATTGGGTTCTGCATCTGTATCGTGTGTGAATATTGGCTTCTGGATCTGGATCATCTGAGAATACTGGGTTCTGTATCTGTATTGTCTGTGAATATCAGGTTCTGTATCTGTATCTGTATTGTCTGTGACCATTGGGTTCTCTATTTGGATGGTCTGTGAATATTGGGTTCTCTATCTGGATCATCTATGAATATTGGGTTCTGTATATGGCGGGTTTAAGAATATTGGGTTCAGTATCTGGATTGTCTGTGAATATTGGGGTTTGTATCTGGATTGTCTGTGAATATTGGGTTCTGTATCTAGAACATGTGTGAATATTGAGTGCTGTATCTGGACCATGAGTGAAAATGGGCGGCCGGTGGTAATATTTTTTGTGGGGGGGGGGGGGGATAGTAGTCGGATCGGTCATGTGGCGGGTGGGTCTGGTGCACTTACCCCATCTATGCAGCACTTCACCCGCGGCTTCCCTTGCTTGGCGGCGACGGCTTTACCGTCCTCTGCTCTCCACGGGCATCGGCGGCTTCCGTTCTCCCTCCTCCTCGACGCCCAAACGGTAGTCTTCTCTTTTCGAGCAATCGGAAAACAGGTCCCAGACCTGCTTCTGATTGGCCGGATTGAGGATCAGTGTTACAACAGTGAATATTCATGTGTGAATATTGGGTTCTGTATCTGGAACATGTGTGAATATTGGGTTCTGTATCTGGAACATGTGTGAATGTTGGGTTCTGTATCTGGAACATGTGTGAATGTTGGGTTCTGTATCTGGAACATGTATGAATATTGGGCTCTGTATCTGGAACATGTGTGAATGTTGGGTTCTGTATCTGGAACATGTGTGAATGTTGGGTTCTGTATCTGGATTGTATGTGAACGTAGGGTTCTGTATCTGGAACATGTGTGAATATTGGCTTCTGTATCTGGAACATGTGTGAATGTTGGATTCTGTATCTGGAACATGTATGAATGTTGGGTTCTGTATCTGGAACATGTATGAATATTGGGTTCTGTATCTGGAACATGTGTGAATATTGGGTTCTGTATCTGGAACATGTGTGAATGTTGGGTTCTGTATCTGGATTGTATGTGAACGTAGGGTTCTGTATCTGGAACATGTGTGAATATTGGCTTCTGTATCTGGAACATGTGTGAATGTTGGATTCTGTATCTGGAACATGTATGAATGTTGGGTTCTGTATCTGGAACATGTATGAATATTGGGTTCTGCATCTGGAACATGTTTGAATATTGGGTTCTGTATCTGGAACATGTGTGAATATTGGGTTCTGTATCTGGAACATGTGTGAATATTGGGTTCTGTATCTGGGACATGTGTGAATGTTGGGTTCTGTATCTGGAACATGTGTGAATATTGGGTTCTGTATCTGGAACTTGTGTGAATGTTGGGTTCTGTATCTGGAACATGTGTGAATATTGGGTTCTGTATCTGGAACATGTGTAAATGTTGTGTTCTGTATCTGGAACATGTGTGAATGTTGGGTTCTGTATCTGGAACATGTATGAATGTTGGGTTCTGTATCTGGAACATGTGTGAATGTTGGGTTCTGTATCTAGAACGTGTGAATATTGGGTTCTGTATCTAGAACATGTGTGAATATTGGGTTCTGTATCTGGAACATGTGTGAATGTTGGGTTCTGTATCTGGAACATGTATGAATGTTGGGTTCTGTATCTGGAACATGTGTGAATATTAAGTTCTGTATCTGAAACATGTGTGAATATTAAGTTCTGTATCAGGAACATGTGTGAATGTTGGGTTCTGTATCTGGAACATGTGTGAATATTGGGTTCTGTATCTGGAACAAGTCTGAATGTTGGGTTCTCTATCTGGAACATGTGTGAATATTGGGTTCTGTATCTGGAACATATGTGAATATTGGGTTCTGTATCTGGAGCATGTGTGAATGTTGGGTTCTGTATTTGGAACATGTGTGAATGTTGGGTTCTGTATCTGGAACATGTGTGAATGTTGGGTTCTGTATCTAGAACATGTGTGAATGTTGGGTTCTGTATCTGGAACATGTATGAATGTTGGGTTCTGTATCTGGAACATGTATGAATGTTGGGTTCTGTATCTGGAACATGTATGAATGTTGGGTTCTGTATCTGGAACATGTGTGAATATTGTGTTCTGTATCTGGAACATGTGTGAATATTGGGTTCTGTATCTGGAACTTATGTGAATGTTGGATTCTGTATCTGGAACTTGTGTGAATGTTGGGTTCTGTATCTAGAACATGTGTGAATGTTGGGTTCTGTATCTGGAACATGTGTGAATATTGGGTTCTGTGTCTGGAACATGTGTGAAAATTGGGTTCTGTATCTGGAACATGTGTGAATGTTGGGTTCTTTATCTGGAACATGTGTGAATGTTGGGTTCTGTATATGGAACATGTGTGAATGTTAGTTTCTGTATCTGGAACATGTGTGAATGTTGGGTTCTGTATCTGGAACATGTGTGAATGTTGGGTTCTGTATCTAGAACGTGTGAATGTTGGGTTCTGTATCTGGAACATGTGTGAATGTTGGGTTCTGTATCTGGATTGTATGTGAATGTTGGGTTCTGTATCTGGATCGTATGTGAATGTAGGGTTCTGTATCTGGATCGTATGTGAATGTAGGGTTCTGTATCTGGAACATGTGTGAATGTTGGGTTCTGTATCTGGATTGTATGTGAATGTAGGGTTCTGTATATGGAGTGTTCCAATGTAATCATTTATTTATTCATTTTTACGATTAGTCGAATTTGATGGATTTGTGTCTTTTTTTAACACGTTAAACGCATTGCGCGTGGATTTCTCTCGCCTTGCCACGAAGAAAGGTAAAACATGTTATGCGGTCCGTGTCTTCGCCACGTGGATGGCTGCCTCGTCCTGGCGAGGGTCTAATCTGTATCTCTGTAAGATTTGAAATGTGTTCTGCGCACTATATAAAGCTGGCTCTCTGCAGACGAATAAACATCGGAGAGAGCGCGTGATAATATTGAGTTATGGTGAGAGCCTGTGATTAAATCTCCAGCATCTTTTGAATTAGATATATTTTCTCTACTCCAGCGCTGGATGGCAGCTTTGCCACTCGCTTTGGTGTTCGAAACGGTATATCCCATTCAAAGGACGGGCTGTAAAAATCTCTGAATGGTAACGCAATTGGGGGGGGGTTCTTCTTTTGGGAAAAAATAAATAAAGGGTCACTCCACCTAAATAGAAGTAGTGTCGACCAATGATTTTTAAATATACTGCTCCCGAGTCTGTACATGTTCTGTGCCCATTATGAGGGGTCCCCACCTTCCCTGCGCTGAGGTCCCGGGTCTGTACACCTGCTGTGCCCATTATGAGGGGTCCCCACCTTCCTCTGTGCTGAGTTTCCAGGTCTCTACATCTGTTGTGCCCATTATGAGGGGTTCCCATCATCCATGTGCTGAGTTCCCGGGTCTGTACACCTGCTGGGCCCATTATGAGGGGTTCCCACCATCCCCGTGCTGAGTTCCCGGGTCTATACACCTGCTGTGCCCAATATGAGGGGTTACCACTATCTCTGTGTTGAGTTCCCCAGTCTTTATACCTGCTGTGCCCATTATGAAGGGTTCCCACCATCCCCGTGCTGAGTTCCCAAGGTCTATACACCTGCTGTGCCCATTATGAGGGGTTCCCACCATCCCTGTGTTGAGTTCCCAAGGTCTATACACCTGTTGTGCCCATTATGAGGGGTTGTCACTATCTCTGTGTTGAGTTCCCCGGTCTTTATACCTGCTGTGCCCATTATGAGGGGTCCCCACCTTCCCCGTGCTGAGTTCCCGGTTCTGTACACCGGTTGTGCCCATTATGAGGGGTTCCCACCTTCCCTGTGCTGAGTTCTCAGTTCTGTACACCTGTTGTGCCCATTATGAGGGGTTCCCACCATCCCTGTGCTGAGTTCCCAAGGTCTATACACCCGTTGTGCCCATTATGAGGGGTTGCCACTATCTCTGTGTTGAGTTCCCCAGGCAGTAAACCTGCTGTTCCTATTATGAGGGGTTCCCACCATCCCTGTGCTGAGTTCCCGGGTCTTTACAACTGTTGTGCCCATTATGAGGGGTTCCCACCATCCCTGTGCTGAGTTCCCGGGTCTGTACACCTGCTGTGCCCATTATGAGGGGTTCCCACCATCCCTGTTGGATTTGTATTTATTTTATATTATGGAAAAAGTAACAGGAGAACATGGAACATACAAAGGTGGACTGGGACACAAGACACAAGGGCAAAACATTCACAGAGGTGCGTCAGATCATCAGGCGGAGCGGCGGTCGTTCCCATAGACCTTTTAGCCGACGCGGTCAGATCCATCCACGGAATGTTCTTTTTTTTTTCGCCCTCATTTCCAAGAAGAGAGAAATAAACTAATTACATTCATTGTAATCTGCCTATATTACAGGGAAGAATGTCGATCGGTCATTTGCGGTGACGCTTGGGGCCTTGGCCGGTGCTGCGCCAGCGACTAGTTGACACGATGGCTCGTCACGTTGGGGGTCGGCTCTCCTGCCTGACCCCGGGTTGTTCCACAATGCCGCAGCGCAGAAATTCCAATTACCTCGTCTTACTGGGCCGGCCGCTGATTGACATTCCATTAGCTAAATAAGAACAATATTGCAATCAAGGCTGAAGGGCCCCGGCGGGAGGCGGCTTGATGGATCTTTGACGGTTATCGACAAGGCGAGCGTTTCTTTGCAGCAGATGGGCCGTCTTCACGCCGTCCCACCTCGCACGCACTTGTAATGGGCGATTGTTCGTTTGGCAGAGCGTCTGGCTCGGTAGGAATGTGTAAGATTATACCTTCTGTGTCTGGAAGGAGCCAAAGCCTTCTACAAGGTTCTCCTTTACAAGACTCTTTACATCAGATGTGCATTCACCTTCTTCTCGGTTTTATTTAAAGGGCGACTCCACCTAAATGCATCCTTCACTTAGGTGGATTCTGGTTAGTCGAAGATCGCAGAGATCACAAAATCAAGTGACGACGCCATGCTTAGGTTAAAGGATCCTCCACAATAAACACATAACTGGGGACTCCACCTACAAGAGAGCCAATCCCGGATTAGGGCTTGGTGGGAGGGGCAGGGACACAAACAATCATGGGCGTGGCTGATCTCACTATCCGGGGATCGAGGAGATGTGGG
>CM053038.1:25467444-25694944 GCA_028564925.1 Lithobates sylvaticus
AGAAGTTCAGAGTTGGGGTGTACATACCTTTAAAGCCTCTGGGATCTGTTAACTGTCATCTATCTATCTGTTTATTGATCGTCACTCGAAGGAAATAAGAGAAGTTCATTATTAGGGTGTACATACCCTTTAAGCCTGATCCGGACTATCTATCTATCTATCTATCTATCTATCTATCTATCTATCTATCTATCTATCTATCATGGAAGGAATAAATGGGAGTTGACTGTTGGGGTGTACATGTCCTTTAAGTCTGATCCAGGCTGGATCTGTCCATTGACATGTCTCTGAGGTACCTTTAGGCCCTCCGGCACCAACATTCCATCCCAGATGGGATGCCCACCACCTTACAAATTCCAGGCCGCCCTCGTAGCCCATAAGGCTGTTGTTGGCATCTCAGTGGCACAATCTAAGCGGCATTCCGTAGCGTCAAAGTCTCGCCGTTTATCAGCTCGGCGATGGGCCTAATGGTTTGGATGCGTCCTGTCATTGTGGGTTAATGCTCGGCTTTTTTCATGGCACACAATGAAGATCCCGGTATGAATGACTCGCTCAGCCTGTCGGCTCCTTCTCATTGTTATGTTTTTATCCCGTCGATGCGATGAGAATCGCGTTGTTTTTTTTGTATTTTCGCCGTCTCTTCTTTTCGCGGTGTAATTGCCGCAGCAGCGTGAATCGTCTCCGCTGTGCAGTTTAAGAAATGAAAAATAAAACATCTTCAAGTCTGGAGGAGACGTATTCTTCCTCTGCTGTCAGATTCCGGCGAAACTTGCCTGGCGCAGTTAATTGCTCACAATAAAATTTACATATTCATTTTGCTGGCATTTGAGAAAAAGCTGTTTTCTGTTTTCTTTTTGTTTTTTTTTCTCGACGGCGTGTTATCAACCCCTGCAAGCCACAAAAAAAAAAAAAAAAAAAGAGCGAAACTGATTGAAATTCAAAACGGACTTTTATTTTTTCCCTCTTTGTAACCCGGTGAGTACCGGAGGGATCCTTATGACGTTGTTGTACCGGATCATCTCTTATACGGAAATGGCTTACTCTGATTTCACCGCACACTGTGAGCTTCTCGCAATGTGCATTAGAAGCTGCAGCAAGCCAGAGCCCACCTCGTTTCCTGGCTGGAAGACCTCCAGTATCATCTAGCCCAGTGATGGCGAACATTGGCACCCCAGATGTTTTGGAACTACATTTCCCACGATGCACAACTACACTGCAGAATGCATGAGCATCATGGGAAATTTAGTTCCAAAACATCTGGGGTGCCAAGGTTCGCCATCACCGATCTAGCCTCTTTCCTGCCTAACTGTCCCTATACCAACCCTTTCATTCATTGGGTTTCAGTTTTTTCAATCATGAAGCTCGCCATCACACTTAAGCTGCGCCCCCGGGAATCACACTAACTCCAGGGATAGGTATTGCTATATTGCTATCACACTAGGACTTATATCTTAGTTTTGGTTGGACACCCATGGTCCTCTATTAGCTGCATTCACACCTTAGTATTTTGCAAAAAGTACAAAAAACACGTGTCGAGCTTGCCATCGGCAATGGCCAGGGTTAATGTCATCAACAAAAACGTTTTTCGTCAAAGTTTTCGTCAACTTCATTTTAACAGTGACGAAAACGGAAAAAAAAGTACAGCACATTTTCGTCCACGACGAAAACTATGACGAAAATCTAATTTGTTTTCGAAAACGGGATGAAAACGGGACGAAAATGTGAGGAGCTCTGCCATCTTCCGCAGTACGCTCCTAGCAAGCAAGCGCATTCAACTGTGTGCACCGTGACGACTGCCAGAGACCAGAGAGGGCAGCACTGTGCATTACTGGCCAGACAGGCCTCCCGAGTCCTGATGAGACTAGGGTGACCACGTGTCCCGAATTGCCCGGGACAGTCCCGCAATTAGAAGGTATGTCCCAGGTCCCTGGCTTCTTCATTGGACAATACAGTGTCCCAGAATGAAACTAACACTAACAGCAATCCGGGATGCAGGGGACAGGGGCGGACTGAGCCCCGGTAGCGGTGAGACTGTCCCACTCCAGAGTCCCGTCTCGTGAGACGGCCGCCAGGCGCCAAAAGCAGAGAGCAGAGCAGACTGTGAGTGTGTAGTACATTACAATTACAGCAGGCCTGAGGCCTCCCCTCAGGCCACCGTCCATCCAGAGCACTGTGTGGGCATTACAGGCCTCCTCTGACCACTGGCAGTGGCTGACATCCAGGGCACTGTGGATTACAGGCCATCCCTCAGACCGGAGACCATCCTCCAGCACTCTGCAGCATTACAGGCCTCCTCAGATCACCTTCCAGAGCACTGTGCAGCATTACTGGCCTCCTCAGACCACCGTCCAGAGCACTGTGCAGCATTACTGGCCTCCTCAGACCACTGTCCACAATACTATGCAGCATTACTGGCCTCTTTAGACCACCGTTTAGAGCACTGTGCAGCATTACAGGCTTGTCCAAACCACCGTCCAGATCACTCTGCAGCATTACTGGCCTCCTTAGACCACCGTCCAGACCAGAGCACTCTGCAGCATTACAGGCCTCCCAGACCACCGTCCAGAGCACTCTGCAGCATTACAGGCCTCCTCAGACCACCATCCAGAGCACTCTGCCACATTACAGGCCTCCTCAGACCACTGTCCAGAGGATTGTGCAGCATTACTGGCCTCCTCAGACCACCGTCCAGAGCACTGTGCAGTGTGCAGCATTACTGGCCTCTTCAGACCACCATCCAGAGCACTGTGCAGTGTGCAGCATTACTGGCCTCTTCAGACCACCATCCAGAGCACTCTGCAGCATTATAGGCCTCCTCAGACCACTGTCCAGAGCACTCTACAGCATTACAGGCCTCCTCAGACCACCGTCCAGAGGATTGTGCAGCATTACTGGCCTCCTCAGACCACAGTCCAGAGCACTGTGCAGTATGCAGCATTCCTTTTTTTTGTTTTTCGTGTGGAGGGCAGCCGGCCAAAATGATTGGGCTGCCCTATGCCTGTAGCATGAAAACAAAAGAGAGTGCGCGCCATGCATGCAATTGTTAATGGCACCCCAATTGCAGCAAGTAGACGCACGTTTGAAATGACAAACATGCCAAAACGTGCATTAAAAAATGGCAGGCGGCAGTTGGACGTTGGTACTGGCATTTGTCCGCTCAGGGTCGAAGGTCCCAACGAAGGCAGTTGGAGTTGTTCTTTACATTTTTTCTGGCCACAAAAGTCAATCAGTTCCATCGCTACATATAACAAGCCCTCAACGTACGACTTTTGGGATGTGCGTCTTCAGATACGAAGATGGTTTGGGGCAGAAGTTGCGTACTTGTATCTTCCTCCTTCCCGTCCTCGTCCAGTTGCATGACATTTTTTTCAGGAAAAATGATAATGGAGGCAGAGGGTGTCCCGCAGGGACCTCAGGGAGGGTGGGGGATGTTCTATGATTGAAGCAGAAGGTCTTTGGGGCCCGTAACGTTCCTGGGGCCGTGTGTTTAGGGAGATGTGTGAAACAGAGCACATAATTTTCTTGGCAATAGGAATACGAGGGAGGGCCCAGGGAGACGGCAGAGCGGGCCGCGGATGATGCTAATTGGCGGTTTTCTGTGGAGCGAACGCGTCAACCATATGGAGATGGTGCTAGAAGATGGGTTTTCGTGTCAACACTCATGGGGGTCATTTTTTTAAATGCAAAAATTCCAGGTTAGGTTCCCATAAAAGGCGGCAGAGAGTTTGTAGGCTCTGAGCGCATAGGTTTCCTCCCATTGCTCACGTCTCCAAAAAACAGATTGGTGGGCCAACTGGCTTCATCCCGAAAACGTGCCACTATTGGAAGATTTCCCCTCTATTCCTGATCCGGTGACAACTGTAAAATTTTGGATTTCTTGTCACTTTTTGCCGAGAGGATACCAGGACAACAAGAGTGGGTAAATGTCCCCAGTGACGGTATTTCCATCTCCTCACAACTCTATCCAGTTCAGTGCCCCTTCTCCAAGCGCTTCTGCCTCCGGTCAGTAAAAGCCACCAATATTTCACTCAACACTGGTTGGAGCACAGGGTCAGATCAAAGTTTTGGTGTTAAACCGAACATCAACTGCTCCAGAAGGTATTAACTGCTTCATCAATTGTTACCTCAGATACCCCAAATTAAGGTAAAAAATGCTCCAGTTGCCCCTAGCAACCAAGTTTCTCATTCTCTCAGGCAAGCTACAAATGGTTGTCATGGGCAACAAGACCAGTTTCCTCTTCAGGTAAGGCCTGCACATTTCCAGGAGAACTCCTGGAGCAGTTGTTGCCTCAGGTACTGAGATACCCAAATTACCTGAGGTATAAAATGCTTTATTTGCTCCTAACAACCAACATTGCATTTGCCCATGAAATGCCATGGATGGTTGCCATGGGCGACAAAACTGGCTTCCTCTCCAGATACAGGCAAGGCTTGTACATTTCCTGGAGCAGTTGTTACCTCAGGAACTTCAGTTATGCTAAGTACCTGAGGTAAAAAATGCTCCAGTTGCCCCATAGTAACCAATTTTTTATTCTCCCAAACAAGCTATGAATGTTTTCCATGGCCAACAAGACCATTTTTTCACTCCAGACAAAGGCAAGACTAGCACATTTCCAGAAGGGTTCGAGGAGCAGTTGTTACCTCGGGCACTTAACCACTTCAACACCGGGCTATTTTACCCCCTTCCTTACAGAGCACTTTTTGCGATTCCGCACTGCGTCGCTTTAACTAACAATTGCGCATCGTGCGACGTTACACCCAAACAAAATTGACGTCCTTTTTTTCCCACAAATAGAGCTTTCTTTTGGTGGTATTTGATCACCTCTGCGGTTTTTATTTTTTGCGCTATAAACAAAAGAAGAGCGACAATTTTGAAAAAAAACACAATATTTTTTACTTTTTGCTACAATAAATATCCAATTTTTTAAAAAAAAAACGATTTTTTTACTCAGTTTAGGCCGATACGTATTCTTCTACATATTTTTGGTAAAAAAAATCGCAATAAGCGTATATAGATCAGTTTGCGCAAAAGTTATAGCGTCTACAAAATAGGGGATAGATTTATTGCATTTTTTTTTTTTTTACTAGTAATGGTGGCGATATGCGATTTTTTTTTCGTGACTGCGACATTGCGGCGGACACTTCGGACACTTTTGACACATTTTTGGGACCATTCACATTTACACAGCGATCGTTGCTATAAAATTGCAGTGATTACTGTGTAAATGTGAATGGCAGGGAAGGGGTTAACACTAGGGGGCGCTGCAGGGGTTAATGTGTTCCCTAAGGTAGTGATTCTAACTGTGGGGGGAGGGGACTCACAAGGGGAGGAGACCGATCGGTGTTCCTCCGTACTGGGATCACATGATCGGTCTCCTCGCCACTGACAGGACGTGGAGCTGTGTGTTTACACACAGCTCCACGGTCCCGCGGTCCCGCTGTTTTAACGGGCAATCGCGGGTGCCCGGCGGACATCGCGGCCGCCGGGCACGCGCACCGGGTCCCAAACGACGCCGCGGGCGCCCCCTAGGCGGCCGGGAATGGAAGGACGTCATATGACGCCCACCCAGGATGGGAGATCCACCTTGTGGGCGTCATATGACTATGGGCGGGTAGGGAAGTGGTTAAAGTACTTAAAGTACCTCAGGTAAAAAATTCTCCAGTTGCCCTTAGCAACCAAGTTTTTAATTTGCCCATGAAAGCTATAAATAGTTGCCAAGGGCAACAAAAACGGCTTCCTCTCCATACACAGGTTAGGCACGCACATTTCCAAGAAGAAATGGAGCAGTTTTTACCTCAGATACCTGAGGTACCCAAAGTACCTGAGGTAAAAAAATGCTCCAGTTGACCCTAACAACCCAATTATTCGATCTCCCAAGCAAGCTACAAACGGTTGCCATGTGCAGCAAGACTGGTATTCAAACACAGGCGATGCCTGCACATTTCCAGAGCTGTTGTTACCTCAGGTTTTCCAGGTACCCAAAGTACCTGAGGTGACTAAAACTCCAGCTGCCTCTAGCCACCAAGTTTTTCCTTCTACCAAGAAAGCTACTAATGGTTGCCCACGGCAGCAAGAACAAGTTTCCTCTCCAGACACCGATGAGGGCCGCACGTTTCCAGGGCCGCGAGCCATTTTTTGATCCCCGATTCCGTTAGGGCTGTTTTGATGCTTGCTGAGATGATTCTTTTCTCGCTCCGAGCCATTTGTTTAAAGTAAATATCCGATTGATTTCAATTAGCCGTTTCTCCAGGCGGCGAGTCGAGGCTTCATTTTGTTTTCCGCACCTCGTTACAGGGGAGCTCTGTACACTTTGCAGCTCCAGTTTTATTTTTCCCTTTACTTTATTTATTTTTTCGTCTTTTTGGCAAACAAGCTTTTAATTGCAGATTGTTACCTGTAATGTATGCGTGGGAACATCGGGATGATGAAGGAACACAGACCGTACGAACACCCACTCGTATCGGTAACCTAGGTAATGGGGTCACTTCTTGAGGACCTGGGGGGGGGGGGAGTTGCAGGAGAAGAGCCTGAATCCTCCCCCCGAGATTCCTGAATTCCTGCAAAACCCGGGACACACTTGCGATCCCGTTACTTTCAAATAGCACCCCGCTCGCGGCACGATTTTGCAGCGATTGGCGCCTGACAAATTGCGCAAAAAAAATTGCGGGATGCCTGATGCCCAAACGAAGTTCTGGAAGTCTAAGTTTGGACATGTGGTTGGGTTGGGCAGTCAAAATGTGCGCTTTAGCGCCCTCCAACCGACCCTGTTTTGCTGCAATGGCAGCAGATAGGGTGATGTTTGCTTTGCACCAGGGTTGCCACCTTTTCTTCAAGCCAAACCCCAAACACTTTTGCGGCACAGGGCATTTTTTGTTGTTGCAGTAAACACTATAGGATTAAAAAAAGACCTGGGACACATTTGGGTGCCCCAAGGAGCGTAGTAATATAGCACACAGAGCGCGTCAGTGGGTGTGGCCAAATTGCTCTTGCTGACATCATCACCCCACCCTTTAGTGATGCCAAACCTGCCCCCAAACAGCCGCCCGCAGTGGCAACACACTATCTCGGTTACTTGGGGAGCCACAGTCTGGTCTGAATAATGTGTCCGGGTTTAAGGTGGACTGAAACCCGGACACATGATTCAAAACCCATACTGTCTGGGTGAATCCGGGACAGGTGGCAACCCTACTTTGCACCCGCACAAAGACTATCTGACATGTTGCGATTGGTGAGAGCACAACCTATCCAAGTAAACGGGTAAACGCCTCAAACGCCCCGCAACCGCGTGCAATGCAAGAACGGGGTAAAGCAGGAGGTGAGAAAAGCGATCCCAACATAGATTAAAGGAGTGGCAGGTTTAGATCCACGTCTACTGAATAGGAGGCCTCAGATAGGCTGCCATGGCAGTTTCATGCCCATTTTTTTATTCCTTGGATATCAAGGCAGACTAAGCTCCTGCGTGTATTTTACCGACTAAACCGCACCTTCGCCCCAAGAGCTAACCATCTATTATCTTAGACGTACTTATAATGTTATCTTAAAATACATCTAAAGCCATTTTCTCCATTCATCCTTTTCTCCAAATCGCCCGCCACGACACAACCCCCACCCCCACCCCAATAGATAACTCGATTGGCCGTGACGGCGGCGCGGCCACCTCAGAAAACCCCTCTCACGTTGCCGCAGCAGCCGGATAATGGAGGTGGAATATTTGATGGCTGTGGAAATGAGGTGCTAAATTTGTTGTGAGATTGGTGTCACAGCCAATAAAAGGAGGCGCCCGGTGGCGCGGGCCGGGAAGATGAGAAATCGTTAGGTTATTTCAGGCTGGGAGAGATGGCGGGAGGTTGGAAGGTGAGCGGGAGGCAGGCAGGGGAAATAGAAAGGGCGGAATGGAGGGAGATCAAAAGGGGGGAGATCTGCATTGTGCTCACCGGCGTTCAGCCTCTTCCTCTACTATATCGTATTAATGACTGAGATGTCTTACTAGGACTCAATAGCGGGGAAAAAAAAAACCTGCGTTTACGCTCAAGTCCAGTGACTGTCATCAGTCTGCTGCAGACATAACGAAGCATTTCCTCAGTCCCCTAGTGATCACTCAGACTGTACATTATAACTTTGTAGCAAAATGAGAATCGGCAGCAGGGGCTGATCTGTGTCAGGATTTACGTGTCTGTGTCATCTCTCGCTCCAGGAAGTAGATGGTAGCTATAGATGATAAACCAAAAATAAATTGCGCAAAAAAATAAAAAATAAATAAGATTATTGAATAATGATAAGTCTGTATTCATATTCACTTTAAAAAAAGAGGAAAGTCCATAAAGTGATGGGATGTCCAGTATAACCCTCAGTGCTAAATACTTTCACCAGAATATTCGTGGAATTTCAAGAAAAGCCTTCACCTCCGCTGTTTACCATATCCTCGTTAGACATGTGCACTCCAGAAAAAATATTTAGTTTTGTTTTTTTCTTAGTTTTTTTTTCGTTTTTCGGGTCATTCGCAATTCGTAAATTCGAAAATCCGAAAATAAGAAAGAAAATCCTAAAATTCTAAATAATAACTAACTACTAATAATAACTAACTATTAAATTATAGGTATTGGAATTTCCTTTCAAATTTGCCTGTTAGTGAACGTAACGAATACGAATTTATTCGAATCGAAGTTACAAATTATCCAAAATAACGAATGCCGCATCTAAACATATGGAACGGAACAAATTAATAATAAATAATAATAATAATTTTTTTATTATTATTATTATTATTATTGTTATTTATTATTATTAATTTGTTACGTTACATTCATTTAAATATGCCATTCGTTATTTCAGGTAATTCGTAACTTTAGATAAATTTGTATTCATTAAGTTCACTAACAGCCAAATTAGGTTTTTTGGATTTTCGAATTTACAAATTTTCTAATTTAAGAATTTACTAATTTTCGAATTTTCTTATTTTGCGCATTTTCGAATTTGCAAATTTTCAAATTTACAAATTTTTGAAATTTACTAATTTACGAATTTGCAAACTTACGAATTTTCAAGTATTTGGAAAAAATCGTTAAACTGGCTTTCCTTAACCGGCTCCCGACCGGCGCACACAGATATACGTCGGCAGAATGGCATGTACAGGCAGGAGGGCGTATATATAAGTCCCTCCTTAATGCTTGTCGTGCCATCGGGAGCACCCCCGCGCCGGTCGGGACCCCCGTGAGGCCGGCCGCGGGTCCCGCGGACTCGATCGCCGCGGGGACACCCGCGATCGTCTCACGGGAAGGCTGAACGGGGAGATGCCGAGATAAACAGCATCTCCCCGTTCTGCCTAGCAACTAGTGAGGCCGGCTCTGCTCCCTGTGATTGGAGCAGAGATCAGCATTCACTAGCTGGCAGCCACGCCCCCCCACAGTAAGAAACACACCCCTAGGCATACTTAACCCCTACACTGCCCCCTTGTGGTTAACCCCTTCACTGCCAGTGTCATTTATACAGGAATCAATGCATTTAAATAGCATTGATTGCTGTATAAATGACAATGGTCCCAAAAATGTGTCAAAAATGTCCGATGTGCCATAATGCCGCAGTCACAATAAAAATCGCTGATCGCCGCCATTACTAATAAAAAAAAAAATTATTAATAAAAATGCTATAAAACTATCCCCTATCTTGTAAACGCTATAACTTCCGCGCAAACCAATCAATAATCGCTTATTTGTGATTTTTTTTTTACCAAAAATATGTAGAAGAATATGTATCGGCCTAAACTGAGGGAAAAAAAAATTTTTTATATATTTTTTTGGGGATATTTATTATAGCAAAAAATAAAAAAGAATGCATTTTTTTTTCAAAATTGTCGCTCTTTTTTGTTTATAGCGCAAAAAATAAAAACCGCAGGGGCAATCAAATACCACCAGAAGAAAGCTCTATTTGTGGGAAAAAAAGGACGTCAATTTTGTTTGGGAGCCCCGTCGCACGACCGTGCAATTGTCAGTTAAAGCGAGGCAGTGCCGAATCGCAAAAAGGGGCCTGGGCAAATTGGTCCGGGGCTGAAAGTGGTTAACCACTTGCCGACCGCCGCATGTGCATATACATTGGCAGAATGGCACAGACAGTCAAATGGGCGTATAGGTACGTCCCTTTAAATTTGCCTGCTGCGAGCTCCGTGAGTGTGATCGCGGGTCCCGTGGATTCGATGTCCGCGGGGATACCCGCTATCGTCTTTCGGAGGGGAAGAACGTGAAAATGCTGATGTAAACAAGCATTTCCCCGTTCTGCCTAGCGACACTGATCACAGCTCCCTGTCAAAAAAGGCTCTACAAATGAATTCATTGTTAATTAGCGAATGCACCTTTTGTTGCACGACAAGTGCTACAAACGCGCCAAAGCGCACAACAATCCATTGCCGAAAAAGGTTTGGGAGCTTCTTTGGTGCACTTTTTGCGCATAGAGTTGCCCTTTTTACGTGAATGGTCTGCCCTATGCCCAGAAACACGTGAAAAACGCGCAAAAACGTGAGCGGGAACGCTTGTTCCCTGCGGTGTAAAGTGTGAACCTGACTCCCATGAATCGATTTGTCGCACGTAGGGCAGCCAGCTGAAATCAATGTCAGTGATTGTCGTGCAAAAAATGCGCCAAAAAGGGTGCAAAAAAGGTGAGCGGGAAATGCGTACTCCCGTGCCGTAAAGTGTGAACCCGACTCCTAGGAATCACTTTGTCGCACGTAGGGCAGCCAACTGAAATCAATGGGCTGTCCTATGATTGTCGTGTAAAAAAATACGGCAAAACGATGCAAAAAAAAAAAAAGTGAGCAGAAACGCGTGCTTCCACACCGCAAAGTGCGAGCCCGACTGCCATGAATCACTTTGTCGCACGTAGGGCAGTCAGCTGAAATCAATGGGCTGTCCTATGATTGTCGTGTAAAAAAAAATACGGCAAAACGATGCAAAAAAAAAAAAAAGTGAGCAGAAACGTGTGCTTCCACACCGCAAAGTGCGAACCCGACTGCCATGAATCACTTTGTCGCACGTAGGGCAGCCAGCTGAAATCAATGACCTGTCCTTTGCGTGTCGTGTGAAAAATATGCCAAAAATCTGCGAAAAAAAAAAAAAAGAAGCAGAATCGCGTGCTTCCACGCCGCAAAGTGCGAACCCGACTGCCACGAATCACTTCGTCGCACGTAAGGCAGCCAGCTGAAATCAATGGGCTGTCCTTTGCGCGTCGTGCGAAAAATGCGCCAAAAAACACAAAAATAACGACAATTTTTTTGAAGGCAACACACTTGCGTTGTAGGACGTTGCTGGTGCGTTGCGGTAGAAAAAAGGGTCACGTCTTTATTAAGGACATTAGGGTGCATTGCCAGCCCGTTTAACGCAAAGCACAGTAACGTGCACAGTAACGTGCGGCATTATTACGCATGCGTTATTGGTGCTAAGGCTGGAATCGGGGTGGAGAGCTTCCAACTGGGCTTACCAAAGTAAAGGGAGGCCATATTAGCGAGGACCTGTTGCGGCGGGCAAACCAGTTAACGGCCAACAGGTCCTCTTTAATAAGGCCACTCTTCGCTTTGGTAAGCCCGGTTGGAAGCTCTCCACCCCGATTCTATCCTTAACGCATTTAGAGGGTGCTTCACTTATACTGAGCACGCCGCACGCCCTGGGAAATGTGGACGAACGCTTTACGTGCATGCAGAGGAGCATGGAGCGGCGGCATTATTTATGCTAATTTTATTTATTTTAACACTATTGTGGAAGCATCCCGGAGGCTGTATGAGTTAATTTGCCTCTCTTGTATTCATTAAACGTAATAAGTGCCTCAAACGAAAATCGGCGGATTGAAGCAGGTGAATTTGCGTTTGCTACAAATGTGCTTATCGGAACGAGACTTACAATAGCCCATTATTACGGCTTCCTGGAATATTCCTATTATACGGTTTCCAGGTCGGCATCTTCATGTTGCTGTTTTAGAATACACCCGTCAGCTAAAACCACAGTGGTGGAGGGATAAGTATGGTAGCTTGGGCTGGGTTCGCACTTTTCCCACTGCGGCGTGTTGCGGCAATGCACGTGTTGCCAAAATGGGAGTAATAGTGCCCCGTTATTGGTGTCAGTGGAGGAATAGTGCCTTATCATTAGTATCAGTGGGAGAAATAGTGCCCCATCGTTGGTATCAGGGGAAGGAATGGTGCCCCATTGCTAGTATTCAAGGTAGGAATGGTGGCCAATCATTGGTATCTGTGGGAGGAATAATGCCCCATTCATTGGTATCAGGGAAAGGAATAGTTCACCATTGTTGGTGTCAGTGGAAGGAATAGTGCCCCATCATTGATGTCAGTGGAATGAATAGTGCCCCATCATGGGTTTCAGTGGGAGGAATAGTGCCCCATCATTGGCATTAGTGGGAGGAATAATTCCCCATCATTGGTATCAGTGGGTGGAATGGTGCCCCTTCATTGGTATCAGTGGGAGGAATAGTGCCCCGTCATTGGCTTCTGTGGGAGGAATAGTGCCCCATCATTGGTATCAGTGGAGGAATGGTGCCCCATCTTTGTTAACAGAGGGTGGAATGGTGCCCCATCATTGGTATCAGTGGTAAAAACGGTGCCCATCATTGGTATCAGTGGGCGAAATGGTGCCCCGTCACTGACATTAGTGGGAGGAATAGTGCCCCATCATTGGTATTAGCCAGAGGAATAGTGCCCCATCATTGGTATTAGCCAGAGGAATAGTGCCCCATCATTGGTGTCAGTGAATGACATGGTGCCCCAAGGGCTGGATAAAGGCAAACAAAGGGCCAAATCTGTCCCACGGGCCACAGTTTGGAGACCACTGGTCTATATGATGGTAGATAGAGACTCTTAACTCATATGCAAGGAGCCAGATTGACGATTTGACACAGTATAGTAGATGGCTACTATAAGTGGGGTTATTTCCTGTAGGCTTCAGGCCACACATTTTTTCCCATCAATAGAAACACCGTCATCTCATAGAAGAATATTTTCATTATTGCAAGATTCAGCCAGGTCAGAACCAGAAACAAGAATATGGTAATTGAGATGCCAATAGTTGAGTAACCAAAGTTAGTGGACACATTTATATGAGCTTGTTGGACATCCCATTCATAATCCATGGGCAGTAATATGGAGCTGGTCCCCTTTATGGCTAGAACATCTTCCATTTTTCTGCAAAGGCTTTCCACAGAGTGTGTCTGTGGGAATTCGTGTCTTTTTGGCCAAAAGAACATTTGTAAAGGCCAGTTACCGAAGAGAGTAGGTTTTTTTTTGCAGTACCACTTAAGTTCCTCCACAGCAAAGTGGTCAGAGTGTTCAGTGTTGTTGAGGTTCGGGCTCTGTGAAGGCCATTTGAGTTCCTCAACACCAAACTCTGAAACCACATCCTGATGGGACAGAAAAGGGTTTTCTCCAAACTGTTATCACAAGATTGGAAGAGCACATTTTCCTAAAGCAACCTTTTACCCAAGAAGTACCACTAAAAAAATGTTAAGGTCTTGGAATCTCCAAACTTTCTAAACAAAGGGACAGTTTACTGTCCTTCGGACTTTAGGGGGGGGGGGGGGGGGCAGACTGTGGTCAGTGGGGGTACAATATGTCCTATCTTTGGTGTCAGGAGGTGGACAAGTGCACCATCCTTTAATGTCAGTTGGAGAAATAGTGCCCCATCATTGGTGTCAATTAAAGGAATTGTGCACTTTCAATGGTGTCAGTGGCAGGAATAGCACCCCATTGTTGGTGTCAGTAAGAAGAATTGTACCCTTTCGTTGGTGTCAGTGAGAGAAATAGTGTCCCATTGTTGGTGTAAGTGGGAGGAATAGTGGCCCATCGCAGGTATCAATGGATGGAATTATGCCCCATCATTGGTGTCAATGTAAGCAATTGTGCCCTTTTGATGGTGACAGTGGGAGGAATAGTGCCCCATCGTAGGCATCAGTGGGAGGAAAAGTGGATCATCATTGGTATCAATGACAGGAATTGTGCCCCAACATTGGTGTCAATGGAAGGAATTGTGCCCCTTTGCTGGTAACAGTGGGAGGAATAGTATCCCATTTTTAGTGTCAGCAACAGGAATTGTGCCCCCTTTGCTGGTGTCAGTGGATGGAATAGTGCCCTAAGGGCCGGTATAAGGCAAGAAAAGGGCTGCCGCCTTAGTTTAAACCAATTCATCAGGAGTCAGTAGTAAAAATTCCTTCTACATTGGTAGTCAGTAGGAAGAAGCAATCCTTGCAAAGAGCTGAAAAGATTATTGGTGTTGGCTTTGCCAAGTGGCATTGGTCATGGAACCATGGAGGCACCATCAAATGGTAGGTCAGGCAGCCGCAGCTCAAGGAACGGTCATAGAACCATGGAGGCACCATCAAATGGTAGGTCAGGCAGCCGCAGCTCAAGGAACGGTCATGGAACCATGGAGGCACCATCAAATGGTAGGTCAGGCAGCCTCAGCTCAAGGAATGGTCATGGAACCATGGAGGCACCATCAAATGGTAGATCAAGCAGCCGCAGCTCAAGGAACGGTCATGGAACCATGGAGGCACCATCAAATGGTGGGTCAAGCTGCCGCAGCTCAAGGAACGGTCATGGGACCATGGAGGCACCATCAAATGGTAGGTCAAGCAGCCGCAGCTCAAGGAACGGTCGTGGAACCATGGAGGCACCATCAAATGGTAGGTCAGGCAGCCACAGCTCAAGGAACGGCCATGGAACCATGGAGGCACCATCAAATGGTAGGTCAAGCAGCCTCAGCTCAAGGAACGGTCATGGAACCATGGAGGCACCATCAAATGGTAGATCAAGCAGCCGCAGCTCAAGGAACGGTCATGGAACCATGGAGGCACCATCAAATGGTAGGTCAAGCTGCTGCAGCTCAAGGAGCGGTCATGGAACCATGGAGGCACCATCAAATGGTGGGTCAAGCTGCCGCAGCTCAAGGAACGGTCATGGGACCATGGAGGCACCATCAAATGGTAGGTCAAGCAGCCGCAGCTCAAGGAACGGTCGTGGAACCATGGAGGCACCATCAAATGGTAGGTCAGGCAGCCACAGCTCAAGGAACGGCCATGGAACCATGGAGGCACCATCAAATGGTAGGTCAAGCAGCCTCAGCTCAAGGAACGGTCATGGAACCATGGAGGCACCATCAAATGGTAGATCAAGCAGCCGCAGCTCAAGGAACGGTCATGGAACCATGGAGGCACCATCAAATGGTAGGTCAGGCAGCCGCAGCTCAAGGAACAGTCATGGAACCATGGAGGCACCATCAAATGGTAGGTCAAGCAGCCACAGCTCAAGGAACCTAGCAATGTTTTAAGGAACACCAAGGTTTCAAAAAAAATCGTTTTTGCATGGTTGGCCCAAAGTGTCTTTGCATGCTTTCATATTACCAGTACCCGTCACTGGAAAATCATAAACTCTATTATTTGGAGCCAGGGCCACACACGTTTGCCCATGTTGTGTAGGTTGCAGTGCTAGAAATCTGGCTCTTCTAGGACCTCCAAACAATGCATTGTCTTAGTCTTACAAGTCTTAGCATGCGACATGAACGGGTTAACAGCGATAAGAGGCGGCTTGTACGATATTGTTCCCAGTGAATGGCTAATGCGCGACTTTGATTATTTTGCTTCTCATCCGGCAGCAGTCAGAATAGTCAGAAGGTAATTACCTCATACTGGAGCTGGGAGAAAACGTCGCTTCTCCAGCTTGTCGTTTTATCTACCCGTCAGTGCGACTGGAGAACCGCGCCGAAGTCACACTGACATTTCCAGAAGGGCTATAAAGGTTCTCAAAAGCTTTTTTTTTTTTTTAACAACGTCACACAAAACTGAAGGAAATCACAGGCTACATTTTCCAGCAGAGACACTGACAAAGGCTGTAAATCATACGGATTCAATACGAGATTTCACATTTATTAGCCAATAAATCCCACATTACCCAGATGTCAAATTGGAGATCCCTTTGCTTTTTGTACTCCATATTATATATAACCGTACAATGATATCATAAAGCTCAAATACACCATTTCCTCCACCTTCCCCATCTCTTCTTATTTATCTTCGGAGCAGAGTTTTGTTGTCTCTTCTTACCCTTGTTGACTATAACTCACATAATGTAGTGAGGGACTTCAGAAAGCCAAAATGGGATTATTCAATAAAATAGTATCACAGTGGCCAAAGAGGCCACAAATCAGCAAAAATCCAAACCCAAATCTGAACACCAATGAATTCAATGGTGATGGAATTCAAACTTGTTCTTCTGTGGCCACGAAGATTGCCACAGACATGTTTGGGTCTTTTGTGAGGTCTGTGGTCATCCAAAGGATTGCAACAAATCCAGCAACCATTTTGGCAGCAGCCATATTGGCACCTTCTGGGATTTTATAAAATTGTTGAATCTAGGGAAGGGACTTGAAAGGAAAAAAAAAACTCTGATTGGCCACTTCATTGACAGCTAAGTCACTGGTTGGCCAAGATGCCCTTGCCCTATGTGAATAAGGTGGCCAATCAAAAGCTTTGCCAAATTCCCAAGGCCCAATCCTAGGTTTAGAAATGTATAAAAGGAGCCCAATGGCCCATTATGGTCAACACCAAAATGCCAACCGGAGAAGGGGATTGCCAACTGATCGCAGCAACACTATGCATGAGGGTCTTTCAACCATGGAACCAAAGCATTCCTCTAAGGCCCCTTTCACACTGGGGCGGAGCCGCGGCGACGGTAAAGCAGCGCTATATTTAGTGCTGCTTTACCGTCGTTTTAGCCGCTGTATTCGGCCGCTCGCGGGGGTAAAACCGCCCCGCGAGCGGCCGAATACAGCGGCTAAAACGACGGAAAAATGGTTAAAATCCCCCACAAAGCGCTGCCGAAGCGGCGCTTTGCAGGGGTATTGCTGCGGTATTACTGCGGTGTCCCATTGAAATCAATGGGTAGGAGCGTATAGGAGCGGTGAATACACCGCTCCAAAGATGCTGCTAGCAGGACTTTTTTTACCGTCCTGCTAGCGCACGGCTCCAGTGTGAAAGCCCGCCGGCTTTCACACTGGAGTGAATGGGGCTGTTTTTTTTCAGGCGGTGTACAGGCGCTATTTTTAGCGCTGTACCGCCTGAAAAACGCCCCAGTGTGAAAGGGGCCTAAGGGTTGCTAGGGGTTCCTTGAGCAATTTCTGCCTTTGAGATAATTTGTCATTGACACCATTGATCTTTTTAGCTATCTGTAAGGGGATAACACTTCCCAATGACCACAAGTGTAGGAAGCATTCTTCCCACTGACCATCACGCTAATGTATCATGAGTTGTAGTTATAGTAATTTTTAGCAGAAGTTCCCAGAGACCGGAAAGCTTTTTTAAGGGTTCCTCTATACTTAAAAAGGTTGCGAAAGGCTGCTATATACATTTATATACATCATCAACCCCTGGACCCTTCTAGAGATTTTTATAAATAGTGTAAAAAAAAAAGTTTAACCTGTTCATGCTGGGGCAGTAATGGGGTTCGACCCTTCACCACCCCTCCAGGAAAAAAGTTTCACCTGTTCATTCTGGGTGCAGTAAAGGATTTCGACTCTTTACCACCCATCAACTAAAAAAGTTTAATCTGTTCATGTTGGAGGCAGTAAAGGGGTCTGACCCTTCACCACCCTCCAGGAAAAATAGCAAAAAATTTAGATTTTAATTAAATACATATCACTAGAGGGGTCCAAGCAAGCCATTCATTTTGTATATGCTGGCAGCTGACCTCACTGCACAAAATAATGGACCTTGGCAATTTATGCCAATGGACTGTATGTGCATTGCGGTGTGCAGTAGCTCAAGTGCATTGCCAGTTGGTTTTCGTTGGGTAATCAAATGCACTGATTGCCTACAGAAATTAGGGTGTTCTGGTATCCACTAGTCAAAACAGGGAACAGTCAGAAGGTCCATGCCTGTGCTACTATCCAGATTTACGGTTAGGAACAGTGTAGGTTCTACACTGGGGGTAGCTCTGCTCAAACATAGTGGAGGATCTGTTTTAGCTTCCATGTATTCAAACCTGTACCAAGCCTTGCACACTAGTTAGCTAGCTATCATCCCAACCAATCAAGGCTTATTCAGTGTCTCTTTGTTCGGATGAAGTCTCTGCATCTGCAGTTTGGATCTCAGAAGTTTGGCCTGAAATGACAGCTGTTTATAAATGCACGCCATCTTCCTCGCGCAGTCACGGCACAATTAAACATTTTTTTTTCTTTTGTATCTGCATTAATGAGGATGTAAGCTAATGGAATATTAATGATAACTGTTTGGATGTCGCTTTGCCGTTAACCCAGCTGTGTTTATGGCTGCGAGAGTTCGACGGGGCCTCATTTGTCACTGTGTCACTCTATGTCCCATTTATTCAGGCATACCGCAGATCCAGGCAGCATGACAAATGCTAAAGCTGGCCATATACCAGTAGAATTTCGCATGAAAATGTTTAATTTCGGAACATTTTTCTGATTTTCTATTGGTTAATGGGGTCAAATCGATGTTTGCTTTTGACCGTAGGGGTGAGAAACTGGTGTGTGGCAAGCTTAACATACACTAAATGGTGTATATATATATATATATGCGGTGTATATATATATATAAATATATAAAAAAACATTTTTTTTCCTCAGTTTAGGCCGATACGTATTCTTCTACATATTTTTGGTAAAAAAAAAATCGCAATTAGCGATTATTGATTAGTTTGCGCAAAAGTTATAGCGTTTACAAAATAGGGGATAGTTTTATAGCATTTTTATTAATATTTTTTTTTTTTACTAGTAATGGCAGCGATCAGCGATTTTTATTGTGACTGCGACATTATGGCGGACACATCGGACATTTTTGACACATTTTTGGTATATATATATATATATAATGTGTGTCGAACCTTCAAATTGAGGTGTTTCCAGAGAAGGGTACGGTTAATGCATGCAGAGACATTTTAGACAATTTTGCACTTCCAACCTTGTGGTAACAGTTTGGGGAAGACCCTTTTCTGTTCCAGTATGACTATGTCCCCTTTGTACAAAGGCAGCTCCATAAAGACTTGGTTTGACCAGTTTGGTTTGGAAAAAGTCAAGTGGCCTTCACAGAGCTCTGACCTCTATTGGACTACCTTTGGGATGAATTGGAAGGCTGATCGAGAGCTAGGTCTTCTCATCCAACATCCAACATCAGCAGCTGACCTCACAAATGGTGGCTTGCTCCATAAGGACATGGCATGATGATTTTTGTGTGGAGGAACTCAAGTGGCCTTTAACTCAACTTTATTGGACACTTATGAGATGAACTGGAACGTCTTCTCATGGTACATCAGTACCTGATCTCCATTAGGACACAAATTTTCAGAGACGCATTTCAAAATCTTATGGAAAGCCTTCCCAGAAGAGTAGAGCCTGTTAAAGCCTCAAAGGGAGGAGGCCAGCTTCAAAATAAGGCCCATGGTTTGGGAATGGGATGTCCCACAAGCTAATTCTGTATAGGTGTAATGGTCATGTGTCCACTTCATTTTGGCCATCTAGCGTATCTCGTAGGAGGAAGGTTTCCATGTGGAGTCTTGTTTGTGGGGAGGCTCTGAGCCTATAAATTAGCCTTTCTAAACCTTTTCAATGCAGAGGAACCCTTGAAAACTTTCCAATCTCAGGGAACCCCTGCTAAAAATTACTATATTTACAACTCATGATACATTAGTGTAATGGTCACTGGTAATAATGCTCCTTACATTTGTGGTCATTGAGAAGTATTCCATGTTTACAGATAGCTAAAAGGATCAATGGTTTCTCAATGGAAACTTATCTAAGAGGCAGAAATTGCTCATTGCTCAAGGAACCCCTAGCAACCTCGGGAGGAACCCTTGTTGAGAAACCCTGCTATAGACTCTCCAGGTATCCACTACCGCTACGGATAATTGTGCAGTTTTTTATTGCGGGTTAACAGAGGGATGGTAAAAAAAATCAGTTTAACGGGAACAGACAAGCTTATTGTAGTTTTGGATAGTCTGTGGAAGCGTTAGAACTCGTATCAGGTGTTTGCTGTCTGTGCCCCTGCTTGGGAGATTCACCCTCTCTAATTGTCTTGGTGACCCTGGTCTGAATTGTCACCATAAAAGGAACGGAATGGAAGTCTTCCGCGCAGTGATGTAAACAGAAATCAAAATCTGAGGTTCTAACATTTTCCTGATCCAAAACTAAGAAGACGTTTTGGAAAAGCTGCCTTGAGAAAGCAGACCTTAACGTGAACAACAAAGTGAGGGCACACCAGCTTAGTGCATTATGCAGTACCAGTGCTCGAAGACATCGGGGACTCCGCTCTCCTAACCCGACCCGTATATAGTAAAGTTGTTGGGCAGCCTCAGCCAGTGCTACTCCACAAACCATGCTCCCCTGAGGTGTTTTGCCCGAGTCACCAGTGGGCATAGACATAGAGGTCTAAAACTCTTGAGTTACGATTCTAGTCATAGAGGTCTAGACCTCTATGACTATGCCTCGGTGTCCAGGGCGAGATGCCTCAGTGAATTCATGGTTTATGGAGTAGGACTGGCTGAGGCCGCCCAACAACTTTACTATACATGGGTCAGGCCGGGAGTGCGGCATCCCTGATGTCTACAAGCACTGGTACCACTAGATGAGTAAGCTAGGATGCCAGCACCCCTATGTCTGAGGACCAGGAAGAGAGAGCCTTTCCTGTGGCTTGGAGCAGCGCTTTAAGTTTCATTCCAAACCCAGTGCTATCTCAAGCACCATTTATTAGAAAAAAAGTAGGAAAATACAAAATCTGTAGGAACATGGACATGAAATGAATCCTGTAGCAAGGTCTCAAATTCAAGGACCTGGATAACAAATATGCAAGTATGCAAGACTACATGAGACAATGCAAGAAGGCTAACGTGTTTTAGGGGGGGATACCCTTTTCATCAGAGCTGAAGTGGTCTGCAAAGCTGAAAGTGGACTCTCATGAGTCTCCTCACCTTTAAGATCTCCTACTACGTTTCGCTACACTTGAGCAATGGTGTTGAGTTTCTTTAAGGCCCATCCAGGGTGAAGCAATAGGTTCTATTTAATGGTGGAAAACCAGCTGGTAATATTCTTTAATCCTCCATTCCTCAATTGGCTTACTGTAGACCAAGAGAGGAAGCCATGTTTAACCTCAATATTGGGACTTGGTTCTTATACAGGGCTGAAGACTCTCTTCCTTCCCACCATGTGACCAATTACCAACTCCACTACTTTCACTTGGAAGGAAGGGAAGTCCGTCATGCCTGTAAAAACAGGGCATTTCTCTTCTGTTGGGGAGTAAAGAGAAGGCAACTTCTGGGGTCCTCACTATTTTAAACCTCAGTTTTGTGGTTTGGGTCTCCCAGGGAGTGGATTCTCATGAGCCTCCTCACCTTTAAGATTTGCTAACACGTTTAGCTACACTTGAGCAATGATGTTGAGTTTCTTTAAGGCCCACCCAGGGTGAAGCAACAGGTTCTATTTAATGGAGGCCGAACCAGCTGGATATACTTATCGTTCTTTAACCCCTTTGTTGCTCCATTGGCTCGCTGTAGGCCAAGAGAGGAAGCCATGTTTAACCTCAATATTGGCACTTAGTGCTTTTTTACAGGTTCTGAAGACTCTCTTCTTTCACATCATGTGACCAATCACATGGAAGGAAGGAAAGTCTGTCATACCTGTAAGAACGGGGAATTACTCTTCATTCTCGGAAGCTAAATGGGGAGTAAAGAGAAGGCAACTTCTGGGGCCACCACTATTTTAAACCTCAGCTTTGTGGTTTGGTCTTCCAAGGAGTGGACTCTCATTAGCCTCCTCTTCTTTAAGATCTCGTAGTACATTCTGCTACATTTCAGCAAAGGTATTGAGTTTCTTTAATACCTACCCAGGGTGAAGCAACATGTTCTATTTAATGGAGGCCGAACCAGCTGGATATACTTATCGTTCTTTAACCTTATCGTTGCTCCATTGGCTTGCTGTAGGCCAAAAGAGGAAGCCAAGTTTAACCTCCATATTGGCACTTGGTGCTTTTATACAGGTTCTGAAGCCTCTCTTCTTTCCCACCATGTGACCAATGAAATTCTGTCATACCTGTAAGAACAGGGTATTTCTCTTTATTCTCGGAAGCTAAATGGAGCTTTGGGGAGTAAAAAGAAGGCAACTTCTGGGGCCACCACAATTTTAAATATCAGCTTTGTGGTTTGGGTCTTCCAAGGAGTGGACTCTCATTAGCCTCATCTTTAAGATATCGTAGTATGTTCTGCTACATTTGAGCAAAGGTGTTGAGTTTCTTTAATACCTACCCAGGGTGAAGCAACAGGTTCTATATAATGGAGGCCGAACCAGCTGGATATACTTATCGTTCTTAAACCCCTTTGTTGCTCCATTGGCTCGCTGTAGGCCAAGAGAGGAAGCCATGTTTAACCTCAATATTGGCACGTGGTGCTTTTTTACAGGTTCTGAAGACTCTCTTCTTTGCCATCATGTGACCAATCACATGGAAGGAAGGAAAGTCTGTCATACCTGTAAGAACGGGGAATTACTCTTCATTCTCGGAAGCTAAATGGGGAGTAAAGAGAAGGTAAAGTCTGGGGCCACCACTATTTTAAATCTCAGTTTTGTGATTTGGGTCTTCCAAGGAGTGGACTCTCATTAGCCTCCTCATCTTTAAGATCTCGTAGTACGTTCAGCTACATTTGAGCAAAGGTGTTGAGTTTCCTTAATACCTACCCAGGGTGAAGCAACAGGTTCTTTTTAATGGAGGCCGAACCAGCTGGATATACTTATCGTTCTTTAACCCCTTTGTTGCTCCATTGGCTCGCTGTAGGCCAAGAGAGGAAGCCATGTTTAACCTCAATATTGGGACTTTGTGCTTATACAAGGCTGAAGACTCTCTCCTTCCTTCCATGTGATTGATGATTGGGCACATGGTCTGAAGGAAAAGTCCGTCATACCTGCAAGAACGGGGAAATTTCTCTTCACTGTCAGCAGCTAAACGGTGCGGCGGGGAAGTAAAGAGAAGGCAACTTCTGAGGCCACCACTAAATGAAACTTCTGTTTTGTGGGTTGGGGCTTCCAAGGCTCGCAAAACTAAGACTTGTTTGGAACTAAGAGGCTGTGACGGACCTCGTACCCAAGATGTCCGCCGTAACTGCTTCCTCTGTCCGGTACCACACAATCCAAGACCCCCTTAGCTTACCCAGTCACCAGACAACACCAGTGTAGGGTACATCAGGAATGAGTCTTTATTTGACATGTCACACTTATATACAGTTGACAGATGACTCAAGCCTAACCTAATTAGCATGAGCTAATTATCTCAATCAACACTGGGCTCCATCATTCAATTGCAGGGTTAATTAGCACAAACAATAGGTAAAACACTTCTACAAGCCAGACTATACTCAATTACATAACACAGGTGGCTGGAGTTCATGAGTCATGACATTAGCGTCTCTTGCTAATATGCCAAATACACATACAGATTCTATGTGTATTGGGGAGCCAGCATGGACCTGAATACACAGGCTGTCTGGAGTTCATAACATTAGCATCTCTTGCTAATATGCCAAATACACATACAGATTCTATGTGTATTGGGGGGCCAGCATGGACCTGAATCCAAGTACCACCAGCTCAGCGGTCCCAGGCCTGCAGCTCAAAGAGCACTGTTCCCCCAAATGCCAGGGCCCATAATCCCAAGGCAACAGGCTCGCACTCAGTCCCCTCCAACAGCCTGTGTCTCGGCCAGGTCCGTCACAGAGGCGAATCTGAGAATGGTATTGTTTTTCTAATCATAAATTCACTTTAAAAAGAAGTGCTGATTTAATCCCTTGGATCCGCGTCCTCCATCAAAGCAGAAGGGGCAGAAATAATAAGAGGCCGGGTCGGCACCTTTCTTTGCAGTTAACCACAAAATTATTTTACCGCTCTAACCTTGTGCACTGTGCGCGGAAGGGCTAAAACACTCAGCCGTGCGTGTCACGGCAAGACCGCGAAAGGTCCCCTTACCATCATCTCTAAATGTATTTTCTGGAACCTTGGCGCACAGCGAGATCAGTGAGGGGCATGGTGGTGGTGGTGGTGGGGGGGGGGGGGGGGGTTGTCACAGGCGCGCTCATCCTCCCTAGGAGTCTGCTGCTCATAAATAGTAAAATTGATTTCCTCTATTTCGTTCCTCTTAAACCTTTTCTGCCTTATCTTCCCTGCAAAGTCTTCGGATTTTCTTTCTGAATAGGTCAGGGAACAAAGAATGACAGCAACCAGAAGCCCTTCCCCCCCTCAAAAAGATGATTCAAGGTGGGTAATCTGCTGTACAATCTGCATTCAGTCTTGACGTAACCATTGAGAAGCCAGAGAGGAAGAAAATAGGAGCAAAGAAAATCCAACCGTGGTATTTTTTATCGAATAAAGGATGTTGTTGAGCACCGAGAAGGACAACCTAATAAGGGGCATGGCGGACCATGGTGGACCATGACAATGAAGAAAGCCTAAATCGGCTATATACATTCCAGGTGCATCAAAACAAGATTTAATTTCTTTTAGAAAGCAGCCACAGAATGAGTGGAAAAGCCTAGTCCTTGCCAGCAATGCTGCAGAGAACGGCCCTTGTTCTCGGTGGGGAAGTAATGGTCTCCATGTAGAGGTGTTACACCTCCTGCTGAGTCCGAACAGATTTCTGCAATCAGCATGGGGCTTGGGCTTGGCTAATTGGAGAGTTATGGCTTTGACTCAGCAGGGGGCATTGGATGTCTACAGAGAGACCACTGCTTCTCCACAGAGAGCAGGGGCCCTCCTTTACAGGTGGATGTCTTCTTAGACAGTAAGAGTAGAGTGTTGATTTTGGAGCTGGACTGTCTGCAAAGGGGCCACTGCTTCTTCATGGAGAGCAAGGGCCCTCCTTTACAGGTCGATGTCTTCTTAGACAGTAAGAGTAGAGTGCTGATTTTGAAGCTGGACTGTCTGCAGAGGGACCACTGCTTCTTCACAGAGAGAAAGGGTCTTTCACTGCTGTATGCTGGAAGGGGACAGGCTTTTCCACTTAGGCTGTGGCTGACCACAGATTTTCTATTGGATTGAGGTCTGGGCTTTGACTAGGCCATTCCAGCACATTTACATGTTTCCCCTTAAACCACTCAAGTGTTGCTTTAGCAGTGTGTTTGGGGTCATTGTCCTGCTGGAAGATGAACCTCCGTCCTAGACTCAAATCACACACAGAGTAGTACAGGTTTTGCTCAAGAATGTCCCTGTATTTAGCACCATCCATCTTTCCCGCAACTCTGACCAGTTTCCCAGTCCCGACTGCTGAAAAACATCCCCACAGCATGATGCTGCCACCACCATCTTTCACAGTGGGGATGGTGTTCTTTGGGTGATGTGTTGGGTTTGCGCCAGACGTAGCGTTTTCTTTGATGGCCAAAAAGTAAAATTTTAGTCTCATCAGACCAGAGCACCTTCCTCCATACATCAGACCAGAGCACCTTCCTCCATACATTTTGGGAGTCTCCCACATGCCTTTTCACAAACTCAAAACGCGCCATTTTGTTTTTTGCTGAAAATAATGTCTTTCTTCTGGCCACTCTGCCATAAAGCCCAACTCTATGGAGCGTACGGCTTATTGTCGTCCTATGTACAGATACTCCAGTCTCTGCTGTGGAACTCTGCAGCTCCTCCAGGGTTACCTTAGGTCTCTGTGCCGCCTCTCTTATTAATGCCCTCCTTGCCCGGTCTGTGAGTTTTGGTGTGCGGCCGTCTCTTGGCAGGTTTGCTGTTGTGCCATGTTCTTTCCATTTGGTTATGATAGATTTGATGGTGCTCCTAGGGATCATCAAAGATTTGGATATATTTTTTTATAACCCAAACCTGACTTGTACTTCTCAACAACATTGTCCCTTACTTGTTTGGAGAGTTCCTTGGTCTTCATGGTAGTGTTCGGTTAGTGGTGCCTCTGGCTTAGGTGTTGCCGCCTCTGGGGCCTTTCAAAAAGGTGTGTATATGTAATGACAGATCATGTGACACTTAGATTGCACACAAGTGGACATCATTTCACTAATTATGTGACTTCTGAAGGTAATTGGTGGCACCAGAGCTTTTTATGGGCTTCATAACAAAGGGGGTGAATACATACGCACATGCCAATTATCAGTTTTTTATTTCTGAATAATTGTTTTATGTATATATTTTTCTAATTTTACTTCACCAACTTATTGTGTTCTGATCCATCACATATAATTCAGATTAAAAAAACATTGAACTAAAGGCTGTAATGTAACAAAATAGGTAAAAAGCCAAGGGGGTGAATACTTTTGCAAGGCACTGTATATACTGTGGGCGGTCATGTTTACATCATGGCCCGAGAAGAGGTAGTGACGTCATGACGTCGCTCTGGTCCTCCCAGGGCATAAAGATGAGTGGTGGCTCATCTCTAGGGGAGACACTGCCGATGCCGGATGGTTCCCAGGCTCGCCGATCGGTAACGTAATCCCGGTTAGGCGGTCCGCCATTGCAGGGAGTGTTACCCATTAAAATTAAGCGCTTGACACGCCCAAGCGCGCTTGATAAAAACGTGGCTTAGGAGTGTTTTTGTAGTTGCTTTTTCTCCTGCCTGGAGATACGCGTTTCGAAAAGCGCCAGTGTGCATGAGGCCTTAAAGACAACACATTAACCTTAAACCACTAGCTCTAAAGCAACCATTTTTTTTTTTGTACCTTGTTAAATACCATTCCTGCGCCACTTCCATCGCCTTTCGCCCTGTATAGATTTCCAGTAAAGTTTGTCAATCCCTTCTACCTGGGAACACTAATTGGAACGTTTAATCGTTATAATTAATCCCGGTTAAAAGATTGCAGCCGAAGCCGACTGACTTTTTGAAGCGATTAAGACGCGGGGTCAGGTCAGCTCCGTCCGTGTGCTCCAAAATCAATACGCTTCTTCCTCGCCTCTCATTGTGTAAGAAGACACTTTTTTTGGGAGGGGGGGGGGGGTGGGGGTGAGAAAAATACAGTAAATGTTAATTCTCCCAAAAGTAAAAAAAAAAAAAAAAAACAAGGATAACAAAGACCAGGGGGGATTAAATAATTAAGCGACTTTTAATTTGCATGCAGTATGGTGTGATGAAATATTTAGGGCCGGGCAATGTTAGATGCGTGTTAGCAGCTGTCACTTGCTGGGATAATTCTTTCCTTTTTCCAGGCGAGGGATTGGAGTCACGGGGACACGGAGGGAGGAAAAAGGATAGGAAAACAAACGTTTTTTTTGCTGACTGTCTCTTCGGATTAAACGAGCCGTCGGTACTGAGCGTTAAGTGCGTAGGGTTCAATATTGAGTTAGCCCACCCTTTGCAGTTGTAACAGCTTCAACTCTTCTGGGAAGGCTGTCCACAAGGTTTAGGAGTGTGTCTATGGGAATGTTTGACACTTCTTCCAGAAGCGCATTTGTAAAGTCAGGTACTTATGTGGATGGATAGGCCTAGCTTGCAGTCTCCTCTCTAATTCATCCCAAAGGTGTTCTATCGGGTTGAGGTCAAGACTCTGTGTAGGCCAGTCAAGTTCCTCCACCCCAAACTTGCTCATCCATGTCTTTATGGTCCTTGCTTTGTGCACTGGTCCAAATCATTTGGTGGAGGGGGGATTATGGTGTGGGGTTGTTTTTCAGGGGTTGGGCTTGTCTTTATAGACCTTACTTTGTGCCTAGTCATGTTGGAACAGGAAGGAGCCATCCCCAAACTGTTGGGAGCATGAAATTGTCCAAACGGTCTTGGTATGCTTGCGCCTTAAGAATTCCGTTCACTGGAACTAAGGGACCAAGGCCAACCCCTGAAAACCAACCCCACACCTTAATCCGCCCTCCACCAAATGATTTAGACAAGTGCACAAACAAGGTCCATAAAGACATGGATGAGCGAGTTTGGGGTGGAGGAACTTGACTGGCCCGCACAAAGTCCTGACCTCAACCCAATAGAACACTTTTGGGATGAATTAGAGCGGAGACTGTGAGCCAGGTCTTCTCGTCCAATATCAGTGCTGGTCTCACAAATGCACTTCTGGAAGAACGGTCAAACATTCCCATAGACACACTCCTAAACCTTGTGGACGGCCTTCCCAGATGAGTTGAAGCAGTTATAGCTGCAAAGGGTGGGCCAACTCAATAATGAACTTTACGGACTAATGCCCCGTACACACGGTCAGAAAATCCGACCACAAAATCCATCGGATTTTTTCCGACGGATTTAGTCCGACACTGGTGTTGCATACACACGGTCGGACAAAGTTGTCGGAAAATCCGATCATTCTGAACGTGGTGACGTTTGTTGCCCACGACGGGACTACGTAGAGGCTAGTGGCCAATAGCTTTGGTCTCATAGTTTGATCTGAGCATGCGTGGCACTTTGTCTGTCGGAATTCTCTACACACGATCGGAAAAAGTCTGATCAGATTTTGTTGTCGGAAAATTTGAGAGCAGGATCTCAAATTTTTTCCGTCGGAAATTCCGATGGAGCCCACACACGGGCGGATTTTCCCACAACATGATCCGATCAGACATTTTCCGTGGGAAATTCCGACCGTGTGTCCGGGGCATAAGACTGGGATGCCATTAAAGTTTATGGGCGTGTATAGGCAGGTGTCCCAATACTTTTGGTAATATAGTGTATACGTAAACCCAATCAGAAAAAGCTTTAATATATTCAGGCCCATTCCGAGTGTTGCATTGTGCCATCACGTGTGATAAGGCAAAGTGTGGCGCCTCAACCCACTAAGGAAATGCAAACTTGACGGACAACTTCCTGCACTTAAGAGAAATGCACCGGCAATGATGGGCCACAGATCTTCAGCTACTCCAATGTTGGCAAAACTTTGCTGCCCCCTAAGGGCTGGGGAAGCCCAGAAGTCACTCTAGAAAACAAAAACAGGGGGGCACTCCAGCCTTGTGCATTGCCTTTATTATACTGATAAAATATACAGTATGTGGAATCACAAACGACATCAGTTTTCAAGAATATCAGTATCCACATTGTCCTGAACGACCAGATCAACTGACCGAGACCCAAACCAAAGAAGACCTTAAAAATGGCTGACATCAAAATGTGTCAAGAATAGAGATTTGGAGGTCTGGTCCCCAACCAGACCAGACCTCCAAATCTCTATACTATATACTTACGGATGATGGTACTTTGGATACTAGCATTACCCCAGTTTTTCATGTTGTGAGACCATACATTTTCCATCAAAATGTGTCAAACTCTTGAAGGTCTTCTTTGGTTTGGGGAAAAGGCCAGCCATTTTGAGGGTCTTTTTGTTTGGGGCTCTCCACTCGAAATGCTTCAGCCATTTCGATGGCCTTTTGTTTTGGGGATCTCCCCCCTCGAAAACGCATCATCCATTTTGAGGGTCTTCTTTTGTTTGGGGATCTCCCCTCGAAAAGGCCAGCCATTTTGAGGGTCTTTTTATTTGGGGCTCTCCCCTCGAAATGCTTCAGCCATTTTGAGGGTCTTTTGTTTGGGGCTCTCCCCTCGAAATACTTCAGCCATTTCGATGGCCTTTTGTTTGGGGATCTCCCTCTTCGAAAACGCATCAGCCATTTTGAGGTTTTTCTACATGCCTAAATGAATGTAAAATGCAATTTAGTACTAAGCTCGTCAAGCGATTGGACATTCACGCCTAAATGACCTTAAGTTGCATTAATATTCTGGCCAGTGTAATTAATAATTGACCAAACGATGGATATACCCAAGCGTACCCAAATGCGCCTAAGGTGCATTTAAGTGCATCAGTCGTTTGGGCGTTCATTAATTCCATTGGCCGGAACATTAATTTATTCTGGCCATTAGAATGAATGAACGCCCCCAAGCACTTGACGCACCTAAATGCTTGTAAACGCTCTTTAGCGCTAGGCTTGTCAAGGACTTGGGCATTCATTTATTCCAATGGCCGGCACTGGCCAATGGAATTAATGAATACCCAAGCGTTTGACGCACCTAAACATTAGACTTTAGGTGCGTTTTTGTCTTTACTGGAGCTTAGGGAGGAAAAAAACAGACATCCTGCATGAATTGGCCTTAGGCTGTGGAGCACTCGTACATACTGAGGTCATTGATAAAGCGAGCGCCTATTACCTGTTAATTAGTGACCACCGACCATCTTGGTTCCCCTGGAGAAAAGATCCATCAGACATATTGCTTTCACAAACAGCTGTCACCGGTGACCATGGTGGGATCATGACAAGAATCAATGCGGTCACCTATGAATGTGCCTAACAAGCAATGGGCCACTTCTATCCTCAGAGCCCGTTATTTATTAATGAGGCGAGTGCAGCAGGCAGTGAAGTAAATTGTGATTAGTACACAAAAATCAAATTTTTCACAGCTAACCAGTCCCTAACCAGTGGCTTCATTCTTTTTTTCTGGCTTTTTTCTTTTTATTTTCACCTGGTGATCCTGATAACACACTTCCTGTCCTAGGGTGACAACATTCATCCACTACTTCTAAAAGTAGTGTTGTCACCCTTTCACAGGACTCCAGTCATGATGAGAACTCCTCCTAGACCCAGGAACTCAGTACAGGGATGGTGGGAACCCCTCATAATGGGCACAGCAGGTGTACAGACCTGGGAACTCAGCTCTGGGATTGTGGTAATCACTCATAATGGGCACAGCAGGTGTACAGACCTGGGAACTCAGCACAGGGATGGTGGGAACCCCTCATAATGGGCACAGCAGGTGTACAGACCTGGGAACTCAGCACAGGGATGGTGGGAACCCCTCATAATGGGCACAGCAAGTGTACAGACCTGGGAACTCAGCACAGGGTGGTGGGAACCCCTCATAATGGGTACAACAGGTGTACAGACCTGGGAACTCAGCACAGGGTGGTGGGAACCCCTCATAATGGGTACAACAGGTGTACAGACCTGGGAACTCAGCACAGGGATGGTGGAACCCCTCATAATGGGCACTGCAGGTGTACAGACCCGGGAACTCAGCACAGGGATGGTGGGGACCCTTCATAATGGGCACAGCAGGTGTACAGACCTGGGAACTCAGCACAGGAATGGTGGGAACCCCTCATAATGGGCACAGTAGGTGTAAATACCCGGGAACTCAACTCTGAGATTGTGGTAATCACTCATAATGGGCACAGCAGGTGTAGAGACCCAGGAATTCAGTTTATGGATGGTGGGAACCCCTCATAATGGGCACCGCAGCTGTACAGACCCGGGAACTCAGCACAGGGATGGTGGGGACCCCTCATAATGGGCACAGCAGGTGTACAGACCTGGGTATTCAGAACAGGCATGGTGGGAACCCCTCATAATGGGCACAGCAGGAAACTAAGTGCATGAATGGTGAGAGCCTCTAATAACGGGCATAGTGGGGGTACAGACCTGAGAACTCATAACCTAATTTGCCAGCATCTACCAAGCACTGAAACATTAGTTCTAATTGGACTGACCAATTTTAGGTGGAATGTATTTTAGGCAGCACATGAAACACTTCTCATTCTGCAACACCATCCGCACTTTCATCTCACCCTGTTATAAATATGCCTCGGTGTATGGAGAACCTTTTCATTTTCTACCCCACCACAAAAATAAATGCCGGCTGAAATGTGATTGGTTGGTAAGACAGCACCTCCTTTCCTTCTGGTAGCAGCTTTTCCAAATGAGGCCGTCGGAAGTCCTCTGGACGGCTCGCACATTATCAATTACTGCGCCGAGTAACCATGTGGAGTACGCTCAGCCCTGAATTTTCTACTTAATACATCTAACGCCGGTCATCGAGCCCTGAGATGGGGTAATGATGCGCTTGTATAATGGAGGGTACAGGAGGAGGCCTTGAAAGTACTTCACGTTCAATTTCAAGATTGTGAGTGGTGTTCTAGAGACGTCACTGGCGGGTCTGGCTTCACAAGAGCAGGGAGAACGGCTGGAAAGCCGCGCTTGGGAAAATGCTTCAAAAACACTTCAAAATGCAGATTTTACTGGTCTTTTTAGCGTCCTTACCTAATGGCATCGCGCAAAGAGCAAAGGAGAGCCACTCAGCAGCCCGGCATTAGCAGCGTTGATGCTCCAATTGGGGGGCAAACTCAAATTCATCCTCCAATTTTCAGAGCTTCAGTTCAGTTGAGGTTTCTTTATTTTGAAGAGCATTGACATTCATGGGGACCAGTGGCGTTGCTAGGTCTACAAAAGATCTGGGGCTAGAGCCCATAGCAGCGTAGTAAAGAAAGTCATATGCTTGGGCGGGTATACACATGTATATACAGTAATATACGTGTGTGTATATATATATATCCCCAGAGAGCCCCCCCCTCTTACATCAGGGTCCCCAGAGAGCCCCTCCTTACACCAGGGTCCCCAGAGAGCCCCTCCTTACATCAGAAAGCCTCCCTCTTGCATCAGGGTCCCCAGAGAGCCTCCCCTTGCATCAGGGTCCCCAGAGAGCCTCCCCCTTGCATCAGGGTCCCCAGAGAGCCTCCCCCTTAAATCAGGGTCCCCAGATAGTCTCCCCCTTAAATCAGGGTCCCCAGATAGTCTCCCCCTTAAATCAGGGTCCCCAGAGAGCCTCCCCCTTATATCAGGGTCCCCCCTTACATCAGGGTCCCCAGAGAGCCTCCCCTCCCCTTGGGGACCCCTGCAGAGACTCGGGGCTATGGGCCCCAGATTCGTGGGGCCATAGCCCCAAAAGCCACCCCCTAGTGACGCCACTGATGGGGACCATTTTTGACCCTGAGGGATACTACTGCTTGTTTTGCTTCCATACTTTCCATATTTTCAAAGTCTTCCAACTAGTATTCACTAGAGATGTGCACGATGGAAAAATTTGTTTTGTTTCGGATTCGTTCATTAAAGTGGTTGTAAAGGTTGAAGGTTTTATTCTATGCATGAAGGTTAAAAAAAAAACTCAGTACGCAGCTCCCCCCCCCCCCCCTGCAGCCCTCCATAACCACTTAAGGACCGAGCCTCTTTCTGAGATTTGTAGTTTACAAGTTAAAAACTGTTTTTTTTTTTTGCTAGAAAATTACTTTAAAATATTACCCTTAAAAATCTCCATAGGCAACGTTTAAAAAATTCTACAGGTTGCATATTTTGAGTTACAGAGGAGGGCTAGAATTATTGCTCTCGCTCTACCAATTGCGGCGATACCTCACATGTGTGGTTTGAACACCGTTTTTATATGTGGGCGCTAGTCACGTATGCGTTCGCTTCTGCACGCAAGCTCGGCGGGACGGGGCGCGTTTTAAAAAAAATACTTTTTTTTTCTTATTTATTTTACCTTTTATTTATTTTTTTTACACTGATTTAAAAAAAAAAATGTGTCACTTTTATTCCTATTACAAGGAATGTAAACATCCCTTGTAATAGAAAAAAAGCATGACAGGGCCTCTTAAATATGAGATCTGGGAGGTCCAAATTTTGTCTGAATTTTGATTCATAACGAAACAAATTGCATATGTTTAGTCTTCACTTGGGTCCTCTTCAGGGGCGGACTGACCATTCGGGCACTCGGGCTATGCCCGAGGGCCCCATGCCACTAAGGGACCCCATCAGGGTGGCCAGCCTCAATAAAACCAGGGACAGTATGTAAAAATCTGTGTTTTTAAAAAAATCCCAAGATTATAGCTGCCCCACCTCTCCAGTACCTTTTTAGTGTGTGCGTATATGTATTCTGTGTGTGTATATTGTGTGTCTGTGTGTGTGTATACTGTATGTGTGTATACTGTGTGGCCCCATAATCTATTGCCTGGGGGCCCCATAATCTCCTATTGCCCGGGGGCCCCATAGTCTTCTCCTATTGCCCAGGGGCCCCATAATCTCCTATTGCCCAGGGGCCCCATGAGTTGTCAGTCCGCCCCTGGTCCTCTTTGTCTTCAGATCTTCTCCCAGTGGTCAAGTGGTCCTCAGTGATGTATAGAGCTAAGTGAGAAAAGGTGATAGAGCTTCCTCACTTAAATTCTGGTTTATTGCCAGGAACCAGTTGTCGTTTTCTACTTCTTGGCCAAGTGCATTTTGAAACAGATGTGGTCCATGGTGATGTTGGCCAAGGCAATAACTGCCTCTAAAAGCCTACGGTGGGGGGTCTCCAATGTTTCTAAGCAAAGGGCCAGTTTACTGTCCTTCAGACTTTAGGAGGGTCCAGACTGTAACCAGTGGGAGTCGAACATGCCCCAACATCAGTGCCCTATCATTGGTTTTAATGGGAAATAGTGTCCCGTTGTTGGTATCAGTGGAAGAATAGTGCTCCATTGATGGTGTCAGTAGGGGGAATGGTGCCCCATCATTGGTATCAGTTTGTGAAATAGTTCCCCAAGGGCCACATCTGGCCCCCCGGGCCACGGTTTGGAGATCCCTGGCCTACAGTGACCTGTACACAACCCAGCTGTGAATCAAGAAGGCCTTAAAGCAACTTTTCGTTGAAATTGTAGGCTGTGGAATCGAAGGGTGGTTTTTACTGTGTAAGGGCAGGAGAAACATTGGAATCTATGCTGTATTCAGAGAACATAACAGGACTGGCCCACCTCCAACATTCCACATTCATTCCACATTCATTTGTTCTGGTGCAGGGACATAACTATATTGTCGGTTTACACAGGCGACTTTTAACCACTTCAGCCCCGGACCAATTTGCAGCCAAAGGACCAGGCCCCTTTTTGCGATTCGGCACTGCGTCGCTTTAACTGACAATTGCGCGGTCGTGCGACGTGGCTCCCAAACAAGATTGGCGTCCTTTTTTTCCCACAAATAGAGCTTTCTTTTGGTGGTATTTGATCGCCCCTGCGGTTTTTATTTTTTGCGCTATAAACAAAAATAGAGCGACAATTTTGAAAAAAATGCAATATTTTTTACTTTTTGCTATAATAAATATCCCCAAAAAATATATAAAAAAAACATTTTTTTTTCCTCAGTTTAGGCCGATACGTATTCTTCTACATATTTTTGGTAAAAAAAATCGCAATTAGTGATTATTGATTGGTTTGCGCAAAAGCTATAGCGTTTACAAAATAGGGGATAGTTTTATAGCATTTTTATTAATATTTTTTTTTTTTTACTAGTAATGGCGGCGATCAGCGATTTTTTATTGTGACTGCGACATTATGGCGGACACATCGGACATTTTTGACACGTTTTTGGGACCATTGTCATTTATACAGCAATCAATGCTATTTAAATGCATTGATTCCTGCGTAAATGACACTGGCAGTGAAAGAGTTAACCACTAGGGGGCGGGGAGGGGTTATGGTCTGTGACGTGTGTTTTTTTTTTTACATTAGGGGGCGGGGCTGACGTCTGACGTCACTGATCGGCTTTCCCGATGACAGGGCACAGCCGATTAGTGACAGGCAGTGTAGGAAGCGCGGGGAGAGGTTTGTTTACAAAGACCTCTCCCCGTTCTTCAGCTCTGTGACCCGATCGTGGGACACCAGTGGCGATCGGGTCCGCTGGTCCCACGGCCCTGGTCACGGAGCTCCTGACCGGGTCGCGAGCACGCTGCCGGCGGCGCACGCGCGACCCCGCGGCTAGGCAATTAAAGGGGACGTACCTGTACGTGCTTTTGCCTAGCTGTGCCATTCTGCCGACGTATATGTGCAGGAGGTGGTCGGGAAGCGGTTAAACTGATCCTAAATATGCAATGGGGGCATGGCAATAAAAACCAATAGACATACCCAGTTGGTGCCCAAACAGGTGAATAACCTTGTTTTTCTATTGAAGCCTATTTATACAGCTTCTAAAGGCTGCTTGTTACATCTTTTTTTTTTTGTATAACTTAATTTAGTAAATATGTGTCACCGTAGGCCTTTCTTTGTGTCCTGGAAATTTTTGTTCTTTCACGTACAATAAAGAGAAGCTCATGTAATATACTTGCGGGGAAATGCATTTTAAGCGAGTGAACGGACTTTAATACGTTCCACTTTTTAAGAAGCAAAAAGGACCTTTTCTTTTCAGAGCACTTCTATTCATTAAAACTAAAATTGTTTTCCCGGCCTCTAGGGAGCTTTGAAAAAACGCTATAAAAGACAGAATAAAAGGCCAAAACAAAAACAGAGACTGGAGGAGACAAAAAAAATGAATGGAACTATCTTGTATCTCTGAGAGCAAGTACAAAAACAGACTAACTGGAGATTGGTTGGCCTGCGTAACCCTTGTCATTAGACACCGTGATGCTCTTCTAGATATCTGTAGGCAGATGCAGTCTGTATTCCTTTCTGTAGGTGGCGCTAGGCTGTAGCAGCAGTGCAGAAGGGCAAAGAAGGGGTAAGGAACTTTATTCCTCCACAACTTCCAGCTGTCGCCTTGACTGACCCCGTGGCCATCTTGGGTCAGGGCAGTGTCTAATTAACACACATTGCCTCCTGAGTTTGGTGGGCATTTTGTGAGCGTTGAGTGTAGGGACAGGTTCCCTGTTTGTTAGGAAAAGTGTTTAGAGCTAGGGAGAGGTTCTGGAGGAGTAGGGACAGCTTAGGGACTATGCCTATCCTCTTCCTAGAGAAACCTCCCAGTTGGGTGTGGACTGGCCATTCTCGCTCCTCGTAGCAGAAGCTGTTGGCATCCCCTGAAGAAAAAATATTTGGGGATGCAGAAGAAAGGCTAAAGGACCTCTTTATGGACATGGCCACTTGTGTCTGGAGAACTTCCAAGTGTGTAGTTGGAGGTGGGAACTTAATCGAAGGAGCTTGGGGGTGGATATGGTGTGTAGAGGTGCAAGTGAAGGGAAACCAGGAGTGCAAGAGAAGAAAAGGGGCATAGTTCACCCCAAGGGTGCAGGCTGAAGCTCCCATTCAGAAAGTCTTAAAGACTTTGCAAATAATTTGAAACTGGGTGAGATAGGTGCTCCACTGGAGACAGGGTTGAGTCCTGGAGGTGTGCTCCTCTGGTAAAAGTGAGAAGCCATGCTTAATCACCAATGACCTGAGAATATCTATAATTTCAATTGTAATCATGAAAGGTAAAAGCTAACCCATAAGGGTTGCCCCATGATACCTACCCAATAAGTGTTGATTCTGCATAGGGTGTCAGGACCTGTATCTTAACCTGGGACCTCTGCTGTGTCTAGTAGCTGTTATTGCTGAGCTGCCTGAGATGCTGGACAGCACCTTGTCTGGTCCATTAGGCAATCCTGTCTTGTTCTTTGTTTCTGCTAAACTTCAAACTCCTTGTTCCTCCCATCAGCTTCCTATTTAAGCCATGTTTCTGCACTTCCTGTTTTCCAGATTATTGTGCTCTCCAGCCAATATCTCACACCTGTCACTCTTGCTGCTGTCCATATCTTTGCTACCACTCGTTACCAACCTTTTGCTTGTTCCTCAACTAGACTTCTGCTTGATCTCAACCTGTGACCATGTGTTTTTGACCTTTGGCTTTTTTACTGACTGCGCTTCTGCTTGATCTCTACCTGCTATATCTGGTACTGGAGCCCGGCTTGCTCACCTCCTGGTGGGGTAATCCTGAGGACCGCGACCTGGTACTAACACGCAGCAAAACCCATCTCCACCATCATGAGCTCTGGTGAACAGTGGTTGGTGCTTAGACTCCGCACCTCGGTGAGCCCGTGTCGGGTGCCAGGGTGACCCACTTCTATACTTATTCAGCTGCTCAGTGGGTGCCTCTGTACTACTATAGCTACTGGCATCTGAGCCTGGCCCCTGATCGTGACATAAGGACTATCTGCATCAAAGACCTGGATACCTAGAGAGTGAAGTGCCAACTGTACTCAAGGTGGGGCACTTTGCAAAGATATTAAGTCCAATAAGACAAACTATAAATTGCATTTATACTTCTGTGAACTGTTGTGTTAGTTAACTGTTAATGTTATTCCTGTAGTGTGCAGGAGAACCTGTCTACAGAGCCTAAAGCTTGCCTTTCTGGATCTATCTTGTCCATCAACCCCTGCTACCTTATTGCACCAATCTTGTCCATCTGAATCTATCCTATCCAACTCCACCTGATAACTTATTACCCCAAACTTCTCTGCCTGAATCTGTCCTGTCCCTCTCTGCCTGGTACCTTATTACACCAAACATGTCTGTTTATTTCCACCACTATCTTCCTGATCATATTCAGGCTTCTATTTGGGCACCATGCTGTCCTACCAGTGGCGGTGCGTGCATAGAGGGCGCAGGAGCGCCGCCCCCCCTCTCCTGCACCGCTCTATCACCAATAGATAGATTCATGCATTGCATGAATCTATCTATTGTCACCGCTGCCGCCCCCTATTCAGGTGTCCGGCCCCTGATCGGGCGCCGGGCATCTGAATTACAGTGGGGGGGGGGGTGTTGCTGGAAGCGCCCCTATTAGAGCTGTAAGCTCTAATAGGGGACCCTATTAGAGCGGTGTGCTCTAATAGGCTTCCCTAAGTGTAAACAGCGGGCGCACGGCTGTGCGTTCGCTGATTACACAGTATTGTGTTAGGGAAGCGAATACATCGCTTCCCTAACACAGACCCGCCTCTCAGCCAATCAGGTTGCCAGGTCTGTTACCTGTCACCTGATTGGCTGAAGTCACAGGCGCTGTGATTGGACGCTAGGCGTCCAATCACCTAGCGTCCAATCACAGCAGAAGAAGACAGGAGGAGCGCGGGAGAAGACATCCGACGGAGACACCGCTCGTCGCCTGACGCCGTCACCAGCTGCACACCGGGACAAGGTAAGTGCAGAGGGCAGGCAGGGGGCACAGTGGCAGAACTTGGGGCACAATGGCAGCACTTAAGGGGCACAATGGCAGAACTTGGGGCACAATGGCAGCACTTAAGGGGCACAATGGCAGAACTTGGGGCACAATGGCAGCACTTAAGGGGCACAGTGGCAGAACTTGGGGCACAATGGCAGCACTTAAGGGGCACAATGGCAGAACTTGGGGCACAATGGCAGAACTTGGGGCAGCACTTAAGGGGCACAGTGGCAGAACTTGGGGCACAATGGCAGCACTTAAGGGGCACAATGGCAGCACTTAAGGGGCACAATGGCAGCACTTAAGGGGCACAATGGCAGAACTTGGGGCACAATGGCAGAACTTGGGGCACAATGGCAGCACTTAAGGGGCACAATGGCAGCACTTAAGGGGCACAATGGCAGCACTTGGGGCACAATGGCAGCACTTAAGGGGCACAATGGCAGCACTTAAGGGGCACAATGGCAGAACTTGGGGCACAATGGCAGCACTTGGGGCACAGTGGCAGCACTTGGGGCACAGTGGCAGCGTTTCATGGGCACAGTGGCAGCACTTGGGGCACAGTGGCAGCGTTTCATGGGCACAGTGGCAGCGTTTAATGGGCACAGTGGCAGCGTTTGATGGCACAGTGAGGCTGTTTGTTTGCGCCCCCCCAAAAATTTTGAGCACCAGCCGCCACTGTGTCCTACGCTTACATACAGTAGATTACACCCTTTTGGAAAGCTCTACACCTCATGCATTCTATTAGTAATAACATGGTGCTTTTCAACTGTACAGACCAGCAAATGGCTCTTCCTGAGCCATAAAGAGCCTTCTAATACCGCGTACACACAACCGGACTTTCCGTCAGAAAAGGTCAGACGGAATCATTCCGTAGGATATGTGTGGGCTTCATCTGACTTTTTTCTTCAAAAATTCAGACGGACCTAGAAATAGAACATGCTTTAAATCTTTACGACGGAATCACTTTCTATCGGGAAAACCGTTCGTCTGTATGCTGGTCCGATGGACCAAATACGACAAAAGGGCAGCTATTGGCTACTGGCTTTTGAACTTCCTTTTCTAGTCCCGTCGTACGCCATTGCGTTCGAAACTAACGGACTTTGGAACTCCATCGGAACTCCGTCGGGAAGACCATGAGAGTTTATTCTGATGGAAAGTCCGGTCGTGTGTACGCGGCATAACTCCTCTCAATGTTTCCTGCACCTCCTTCCAAGTATAGTTCTATTGCTGGGGTTAGACAGAAATGTCCAGAGGTGGCCAGATTAAGGACACAAAATTTCAAAAAAGTTATGACAGTTTGCAATTTTGGGGCTGCCCACCCCATCCCTCCCACTCTGGGCACCTGCACACCAGTGCCATTATGGAAAATACATAATCATATCTAGTAAAAATTCTATTATATAAAAATAGTTGTTCTGATGAAGTTCCGCTGAGAAGTAATCAATATATGGATTTTCAATTTTCCACCACCGAAGAATTACAAGACATTTTATCATTTTGCACAATCAGCTTGACAATGGCTGACTTTTACAAGGAGGTTGTTTTGTGGGCCGGTATTTCCCAGTGAAATCGAAATCCATAAGTAATTATTTTTACATCAGTTGTTTCGTTTAGGCTGGTTTTAAATCCATCAAACTGCAAGCGGTAAATACCAAGTTGGATAGATGTCTCTTGACGATGTGAATGATGTTGGCAGGTCTGATGCTCCTGTAATCAAGGGTTCTTCCTAATGGAGTTTGGTTTGGGTAGAACTATGTAGTCTCCAAGGCATATCTGCATGTTCGACTGTAATCTGAACATAGCTTGTATAGGTTACCAAGGCTCTAATGCCGCGTACACAGGATCGGAATATTCCGCCAGCAAAAGACCGATGTGAGCTTTTGGTCGGAAAATGCGACCGTGTGTAGGCTCCATCGGACTTTTGCTTGCCGAATTTCGGGCAGCAAAAGATTGAGAGCATGTTACGGAAAAAGTTTCTATCGGAAATTCCGTTCGTCTGTGGCAATTCCGATGCGCAAAATTCCGACGAATGCTTGGAAACAATTCGACGCATGCTCGGAAGCATTGAACTTAATTTTCACGGCTCGTCATAGTGTTGTACATCACCGCGTTCTTGATGGTCGGAATTTGGTGTGGCCGTGTGTAGGCAACACAAGCTTGAGCGGAATTCCGTCGAAAAAAACATCCAAGGCTTTTCCGACGAGAATTCCGATCGTGTGTACGCGGCATTAAGTTTTTTCGGGCCACAAGTGTTTTAAAAGCAAAGAACACCAGCGGAATTAACAAACAAAAAAAAAGACATACTGTATGTGAACTGTCATATATGTCAAAAAATGTGTAATGCAGTTCAACCAGTCTTTTAATCTAAATACTATTGCCGGAGAGCACATTTAGATTGGTGACCTCATTTTAATTTTTTTACCACAGTTAAACAATACAACATGGTCACTTCTCTACCCCTAGCCAGTGATTGGACAATGAAGGAGCAGCAGAGCACTGACGAGATAATCTCTCTCCTCTTTCCTCCTCCAAGCATGTTTGGGAGAAGAAACTGGAAGCCATGTGAAAAGCAATAGAGCCTGGTTGACCCAGGGGACTACAGAAAGCTAACTTTATGTCCAATTTGAGTACTTATAGTTATTTTTAAAATGCATCTAATTTTAATTAATACAGTTAGATTTATTAGTGGTTCGTGTATCTACCACAAGTTTAGCTTTAGGCATTTTCCCGTTTCTCTCTTCTGATGAGTCGATCTGGTTTTCCGTGATACCTGTAATGTAACTGAGGACAGTTTTTGAACAGCCAACTCCATGAAGATGTGGTATAATAAGTTTGGTGTAGAAGAGGCCTGCGCCTCAACTCTACTGAACACACTTGGGATGAAATGGAAAGCTGATTTGAGCCAGGTCTTCTCATCCAACATCAGTACCTGGCCTTGTAAATGGTGGTCAGCTCCATAAAGACATTACGTGACCAGTTTGATGTGGAGGAGCTCAAGTGTCCGGCAAAGACCCCTGAGCTCAACCCTATTGAACACCTTTGGGATGAACTGGTAGGCCAATTGTGAGCCAGGTCTTCACACTCAACATCAATACCCGACCTCACAAATGGTTGTTGCCAAACCATAATGACGTGGTTTGATGAGTTTGGTGTGGAGAAACTCAAGTGGCTGACACAGAGCCCTGGCCTAAACCCTACTGAACACCTTTGAGATGAGGTGGAACACCAATGGAGCTAGGTCTTCTCAAACAACATTAGTACCTGACCTCTCAGATGTTCTTTTTGGATGGGCAAAAATTCCCCCAGACACACCTTAAAATTTTCTGGAAAGCCTTTCCAGAAGATAGCCACAAAGGGGGGCAACTTTGTTGTATTTGTAATGGAATGTCCAACAAGTTCATATAGGTGTGATGGTCAGATGTCCAAAAGCCTTTGGCTATAAAGTGTTTATTGGCAATGAATCAAATCACAGTCCTCAAATGTTGTCTTATAGCTTTGAGCCCAGTTGGCAGTTCGATTTGAAGACCTCTCTATTGACCTTTGATACTGTTTTGTAGAGTAATCACATCACTGCTAAGCTGCCCGCATTTTCTAGGAGAGCCAAACGAAATTTTGCCACGTCTGTCTAATTCAATCCATCAGATTTTAATAGCATTTGCTGTTTCCCTCTGAATTTCAGCCACTATTCCTCAACGCCACAATTGTATTATTTCTGAATACTGTGGTTTGGGTACAGTTTTAATCCCACTGCACAAGGAGAAAGGCTGACATTCCGACATAAACAAAAAGATGAGGGTGGAACATTCTGTGTTCATCAGCACCTAGTTTAAAGAGTACCTGTATTGCTAAAGTAAGGAAGACAACACTTTGTTTATAGTGTACCTATGAACAAAAATACTATTTTTGGAATCTCCATCGCTCTAACATTGACATTTATATGGCCAATTAAAAAAAAAAATGAATGCTTCTCTATCTCAATCAAAGTTCAGTAGGCCCAGACACAGGATAGAAATTGTCAATATGCAAATTAGCTGTTCCTCTAAACCAGACACACACAGAGCGATTGGTTGGTTGGTTGGTGTGACGGAAGGGCACGCGGAACCCAGAATCCCTTGGAAGTGAGAAAATATATCTTGGATTACTTAAAATGTAAGTAAGTAATATTTATCCACAGTATCTCCCAGGATATATGTAAAGACTATTCTTAGTTTGTTGATGAACTCAAGATGTTAATTGAGAGAGCTGATCACATTGTCCTCTGTACAATGTAGGAGACGGGCCGACTCCTAGTGGACCTCCTGCTATTAGGACAAAATGTCTTGTGGTTGTACTTATGATAATGTATAATCTACTGTGTGAAGCTCGGTGACCACAAGTCTGACCTGTAGTGAAATCCTGATGGGTACAGAGTCACATCGGCTGCTTAAAGGGATTAGTTAATTAGCTCATGTTAATTTGTTACAGGTGTATTGTTAGAGTAATATGAGCAGGAGGGGGTGCCTCCTCTTCTACTGTATTATAAATACTTGTCATTTTGGTTCTAATAAATCAGTCCATGTTGAGCAACTAAGCAAGTGTCGTCTTGTTTTGTGCTTGTGAGCGGTTGGAATATCTGATATCTATATTCAGACTGGGAGGAAGTGGTTTATGACGAAAGCACTCAAGCAGAGTGTAGGGACGTTTCGTCACAGTTGGTTAAGAAATGAAATTGAGAAAAAGAGCTGCAGATGGTCGTTTCAGGACTAAATACTTTCCAACACGTTTCTGTGGCCAAATTTCCTCCTTCATCAGGGCTTAATGGTCATAATAGACATGTGCTTGAGATACTCATGACACAAGGATCCCAAGCACTCATCTATTACAATTAATTAATGTTTCTTCCCTGTCATCGAGCTTTTTAGAGTTTTTAGATAGGATCTTATTAAGAACGGTCATTTTAATTTAAGGCCCTAATGAAGGGGCGCATTGTTATTCTCCGAAATTTGTTGGCTACCTTTATTCTTCCTGTTGTCACATTCTTATCAACAATAAATGATTATGGGGCTCTTAAGGCAAAATGCTCCTTTTGTAAATGTAATTTGGATTTCTCAATTTAGGAGGCCATTGCCCCTCGAGGAGGTAGAAATGCTGAGGTCAAGTCAAGCCCAACAAACACCTCCTGATTGACAGATAACAGATCTGAGTCCAGCACCTCACACCTATTTTTTCTGGGATCAACAGCCAGTGGCAGCCATGTTGTTTCTATGCTGGCTTTCACCACTGGCAGACATTCTAAGGATGAGAGGTCATATAAAGTTCCTAATTTTCTTTAATTCATGTGTGAATGGATGATAAAAGCATTAAGACCTTAAAAATACTCGTTTAAATGGGACACCGGAAAATAAGAGACAGTGAAATGATCTACCGCCAGTAATTAGTTCTCTTCTGTAATTAAGGATACTACAGAACAAGGCCAACTGGCAGTAAGCCATTGTGCACCACCAGAAAATGTGCCTGATTAAGAGCTTAGCAACCATTTATTTCACCCAAGCCCAATAAACCATAGTGCTAAACTGAGGCTTTAGAAAGGACCTCCTTTGTATAACTATCCAGATAGCTTTAAGGCTAAATCGGGACTTTGAACCTTTTTATCCAAGTCTTTCTCAAAATAAAGCAGCCTAAACATATGGGAAGAAATTTGGCAATCTCCATGCCCTAAAAAACTGTCTAGTCTTAGGATATGTTGACCTGGTAACTCATTTTTTTTAATCCAAAAAGCATCTTTGAGGCAATGGAAAACACATTCTTTCAAGGATCTGTGGATTTATGGTGATTCACACCTTCATAAAATCTGCTGTTTAGGAAGTGGTGGAAAAGAACCCCATTTGCATTGGCCAAAAAGGTTTTTACAGTATTTTCATACCCAACGTTCTCTAGTGGGTTTATAGGCAGGTGCAGTCTACTTTCTCCACTGCAAGTGGCGGTCAACAGCAGCAGCATAGCCTAGGGCAGGAGTCTCCAAACTTTTCAAACAAAGGGCCATTCTACTGTCCTTCAGACTTTAGGAGGGCTGGATTGTGGCCAGCGGGGGTAAAAAATGCCCCAAGCCCAACATCATGAGAATAAATATGGCCTCAGGGTTTGTAGTCAGTAGGAGGAGTAGTGCCCCATTATTGGTATTAGTAGGAGGAGTAATATCCCATCATTGGTAAAAGTGGAAGACATAGTGCCCCATTGCTGGTGTCAGTGGGAGGAATAGTGCCCCAAGGGCCGGATAAAGGCTAGAAAGTGGGCCACATCTGGTCCTCGGGCCGCAGTTCAGAGACCCCTGGCCTAGGGTGAGGAAGTCAAGAGGAACATGGTTTCCCTTTGGTTTTATGGGGAAAACCTACCCGATTGGATGCTGCCATCCCCATGTGACTCTAGCAGCCATCTTGGGTCAAGCAGAGACTATTTAAAGCTCTGGCAATCCAGGTTTGGCGTGCATTCGCATGTGCGTAGAGTAGAGACAGATCACCCGTCTGTCAGGGACAGCATTAGCGGCTGGAAAAGGTTTCAGACCAGAAGGGAACACTTAGGGCTTGCTATCTCTTTGGGCATCTTCCCGTTTGGATACGAGACGACCTGGCTGCATTCTACCCCTCCAGACAGACATCCGAATCTCTGAATAAAGAAAATTTTGTCTGAATTTCGATTCAGCGCGAAACGGACTGCACATGTCTACTCGTGAGTGTTCCCGGTTGGGCCTTCTCCCACTGGGTTTGTTGTGAACTGTTTTTGCCTTTACTACAAGTTCTATCATGTGCACTTGGACTGTGTGAATTATTACCGGGGCACCACCCACAGGTTATCCATAGGATCATAGTCCATGGACAAGGGCAAGAAGCCCAGTTTGGTTGCACGTACTTGTTGGGGAAGGTGGGAGGGTAGCTTGTACAAAATAGCTTGGCCACAGATTAGAATGTTGCCTTGCCTACTCCACTTTGGATGTATCTTCTCTTTTATGATCATACAAACGCCTGAAGCCTTGTATAGGGACTCTCTTAAGCCTCCAATAAAATGATATACATTTTTGTCGCTTCCGAAAAAAACAAAAAAAAAACAAAACCTATAAACGAAAACCTAGATTATGGAGATCCCTCGGGATGGCACAGATGGTTGTATTGACTATCCGACACTTCCTTGGATGCCGCTCAAGACTACGGGTATTTTTTTGGCCACCGACTTGCTCCATTGCAGGGATGTGGAACCGGCGCACAGGCTCTCCGTGGCATTAAAGCTCTACAGCCGCAGCCAGCGGCCATGATAATCAGCAGCCGGCTGCCAGGAAACGGTGCCAAGCCCGGGCCGGGGAATAAAGCGCGGATTGCGCCGGGGGAGCTTGTACTTCAACGCCTCGCTTCCTCAATCACATAAAACCCGGAGTACGACACGGCAAACAGTTGTGAACGCTCGCAGTTCTGAAGACCTCATAAAGCCATTGAAAAGCGAGAGGGACGTAAAACTAGATTCACGTACCAGATGGCACCGCAGCTTTTTTATTCAGAAATTATCATTATTAACTCTGCCGACAGTAAAGAGAGCCTGCCTCTGCTTCATGGCACTGGCCAATCCTGAAGTTCATTTTGCCGAGGCTAATAGGCGTAACCCGTTGGGGGGCAGCGGGAGGCGGACGCAGATTGTGTGGTTAATGGTGCCTTTTACTAGTAATTGATATCAGATTAATGAGAACTTGCATCAGATTTATATTTTTTATACATACTAAATAATGCCTAAAACTTTTTGGTATTTATTACCCTAGAAATCACAGTACTCCCCCTAGCAATGTCTTAATCAGTCCAGAATGATGGCGCCATCTTTGTGCAGATATCATCCATATCAGCTTCTACTACCTGGACCAAGACGCTGGCTCAGTAATTCCTGGTGCTTATGCCGTTCTTAGCTGTGTTTTGACATAGACCAGCCTCTGTGACCGGCTTTCACCTTGTGGCTTGCTATTATTTTTATTATATAGGATTTGTATAGTGCCAACAGTTTGCGCAGTGCTTTACAACGTTAGGGCAAACAGTACAGTTACAATACTATTCAATACAGGAACTAAAAAGTTATACTCTGAAGAATGATCACTAGGGGAGGGGAGACTGAGGAAATGCTTCTTCTTGCCTGCAGCAGATATCATCTCAACCTACGCAAAGTCACTGGACTAAAGCTCAAGGATGAATTTGTGATGATAAAGGTAGAGGTTTTCCGAGCCTTTGAGGTGTTTTCTTTGGGTCAGGAAACTGAAACTATCCTGCCAAATCAAAGACACCTGTTTCCTGCCAAGTGTACAGACCCAGGAACCCAGCGTCGAGATGGTAGGAACCCCTCATAATGGGCACAGTAGGTGTACAGACCCAGGAACACAGCACAGGGATGGTGGGAACCCCTCATAATGGGCACAGCAGGTGTACAGAACCGGAGACTCAGCACAGGCCAGGATGGTGGGAACCCCTCATAATGGGCACAGCAGGTATACAAACATTGTAATGTGGTGTATGGATGGTGGGAACCCCTCATAATGAGCACAGCAGGTGGGCAGACCTGGGAACTCAAAATAAGGATGGTGGGAACCCCTCATAATGGGTGCAGCAGATCTACAGACTCAGTAACTTGGTGTATGGATGGTGGGAACTCCTCATAATGGGTACAGAAGGTGTACAAACCTGGGAACTGAGCACAGGGATGGTGGGAACCCCTCATAGTAGGCACAGCAGGTGTACAGACCCAGGAACTCAACAAAGGGATGGTGGGAATGCCTCATAATGGGCACAGCAGGTGTGCAAACCTGGGAACTTGGTGTATGGATGGTGGGAACCCCTCATAATGGGCACAGCCGGTGTACAGGCCCGGGAACTCAGCACAGGGATGGTGGGAACCCCTCATAATGGGCACAGCCGGTGTACAGGCCCAGGAACGCAGAACAGGGATGGTGGGAACCCCTCATATTGGGCACAGCTGGTGTACAGGCCGGGGAACTCAGCACAGTGATGGTGGGAACCCCTCATAATGGGCACAGCAGGTGTACAAACCTGGTAACTCAACATAGAGATCTCATCAATAAAGTCTTGTATCTTCTTACACCAATAAAGATACAAGAGACCAGCACAGGGGGTTTGCCTCTCCAGTATTCACCCAACAGTGAAATATCAGCTCTGGAAGGACTCTAGGGTTGCCAATTTTTCTTCGAGCCAAACCCGAACACTTTAGCGGCGCACAGCAATTCTTTTTTTATTTTTTATTTTTTTTAGTATACGGTATAGGATTATAACTGACCTGGGACACCTTTGGGAGCTCCAAAGAGAATAGTAATGTGGTGTGCATAGTGCCCCCTCGCCCTCCGATCAGGCCCTGTTTCCGAGCCACATTCTTGTCTGAATAATGTAGGACAGCCCATGTTTTGAATCATGTGTCCGGGTTTCAGTCCACCTTAAACCCGGACAACACGATTCAAAACCCGGTCTGTTCAGGTGAATCCGGGTGAACCCTAGAGGACTCCCACTTTAAGGCCTTCACTCTATATGAATCTATTCAGACGACTGGAAGCACACTAGCTTGCCTCTTTCCCTTGTAAACTGATTGGACGCTTGGCTAGTGGTCTATAAAATGGCCGCCTGTATTGCAGATGGCCCCAAGGAAAGCCGTTCACGGTGGTTCAGGCATAATATTGCAGTAATTGCAGAAGCAACGCTTTCAAAGGCTTTCAATAAAAATGTACCGACTTGAATCGGAGGAGAGAATAAAAGTCATGTAAAATTTAGCGAGGGTAGATAGAGCTCACCAGGCTTGGCGGTGTCAGGAGGCCGGGAAGAAAGGGTGCTACAGATACCTTTTGAAATACGAGTACTTCCCGAGGCAGTACAGCACTAAACTGCAGATCACAGATAAAAGGGAAAATACAATCGTTTAATACAACCACGTAAAGAGAAAAGAAAAATACAGAGAAGCTTACTTTTCCTCTCCCTTTGTACTCTGATAAGTCGCCAGAAGCGCTAGAATGGTTTTCTGTTACCACTATGTCTGCCTTTGGCCTTTTTTTTCTTTTTGGTTCTTCCTGAAAGGCTGCTTGTCGTTTACACACAACTAGAAATAGTTTTTTATACAAATCTATGCCAATGGTTGTCTGCTTTTTAGGTTCGGGGCATCTTCAACGATGGGCCCTGACATCACCTAAGGGCCACACATAATATTTAGTAGGGTTGCACCGGTATCGAAATCAGTGTAAATACCGAGTATTTTCATGAGTACTCGAGAAAATGCTCCGATACCCGAAACCGATACTTTCGCGGTGGGATTTGAGCCCGTAAAAATCGAATGGTCTCAAATCGCACTGCAAAGAATCGCATGTGATTTGAACAGGAATGCGGTGAGATTCCTGTCCGATTTGCATGCGTTTCTCCCACCACTCCTGTGCGAACCAAGGCTGAAATCACTTTCAAACCTAGGTTCACACAGGAGAGTTGTGATTATTTGCAGTGCGATTTGAGCCCATTCATTTTGTATGGGCTCAAATCGCACCACAAAGGTATCAGTACTTGATATCGGTGAGTACTTGACCAAAAGTATTGGTACTCGTACTCACCAGTAAAAATCCGGTATTGGTGCAACCTTATTTAGTGTATGCAACACTAGAGTAGACTGCTAGAGACTGCAGACATGTGAAAGGAGATGGTCAGAGACTGCAGACATACTACAGGAGATGGTCAGAGACTGCACATCTATGATAGGAGAAGGTCAGAGACTGCAGACATCCAACAGGAGATGGTCAGAGACTGCAGATACATGACAGGAGATGGTCAGAGATTGCAGACATACGACAGGAGATGATCAGAGACTGCAGACCTATGACAGGAGATGGTCAGAGACTGCAGACACATGACAGGAGATGGTCAGAGACTGCAGACACATGACAGGAGATGATCAGAGACTGCAGAACTACAACAGGAGATGGTCAGAGACTGCAGACATGGTACAGGAGATGGTCAGAGACTATAGACATACTACAGGAGGCGGTCAGAGACTGCAGACCTTCTGAGGAGATGGTCAGGGGCTTCAAACATACCACAGGAGATGTTGCTGCTCCCTTTGTGGGCTCTCCATTGGAAAATATGGACAACACATTCCAGAGCAGCCATTCTCAACCAGGGTTCCTCCAGAGGTTGCTATGATTTCCTTAAGCTTTGACTAGTTGACCTCTTATTTGATGGTGCCCACATAGTTCCATGGCCAATGCCACTTGAAAGAGCCAGCTGCATTGTACCAATGATCTGACATTCGGACCACCAATGTAAGGAGCATTCTTCTTATTGGCCACCAATGTAAGGAGCATTTTCTCATTGACCACCAATGTAATGGACATTCTTCCCACTGATCACCAATGTAAGGGACATTCTTCCCACTGATCACCAATGTAAGGAACATTCTTCCCACTGATAACCAATGTAAGGGACATTCTTCCCACTGATCACCAATGTAAGGAGCATTCTTCTCACTGACCACCAATGTAAGGGACATTCTTCTCACTGATCACCAATGTAAGGGACATTCTTCCCACTGATCACCAATGTAAGGACATTCTTCTCACTGACCACCAATGTAAGGGACATTCTTCCCACTGATCACCAATGTAAGGAACATTCTTCTCACTGACCACCAATGTAAGGGACATTCTTCCCACTGACCACCAATGTAAGGAACATTCTTCCCACTGATCACCAATGTAAGAGGCATTCTTCTCACTGATCACCAATGTAAGGAACATTCTTCCCACTGATCACCAATGTAAGGGACATTCTTCTCACTGATCACCAATGTAAGGAACATTCTTCCCACTGATCACCAATGTAAGAGGCATTCTTCCCACTGATAACCAATGTAAGGGACATTCTTCCCACTGATCACCAATGTAAGGGACATTCTTCTCACTGATCACCAATGTAAGGAACATTCTTCCCACTGATCACCAATGTAAGGAACATTCTTTCCACTGATCACCAATGTAAGGAGCATTCTTCTCAATGACCACCAATGGATTGGCTATAGCAGGGGGTCCCTGAGACATGAAAATCATTTTCAGAGTTTCTATGCGGTAAAAACGTTGAGAAAGGCTCCTCCAAAAAGTAGGAACCAAGAACATCTGGGCCCAGTGGGGCCTTGTCTAATTAGGGTAGTTCCAGAAGTATAGGGAGATCTTTCCACCAAGGACCAAACCCTCCCTCGTCCTGGTCAAAACGGTGTTATACTTCAAATAGAGTTAATCGTTAATCGAAGGGGATTTTCATAACAGCAAGTCCACTCCCTGTCCGATTTGCCTGAACTTATTTTCCTAAAGTGCAGCTTTAAGCAGACGAGCATCAATGCCGAGAAAATGGATCCATCAAACAGCGAGGCTCTCGCCCTACACATAGGCCAGAGCGCAGCTCATTGTCTCCCATTACATACGGCCTTTGTTCACAGAACCTCGCGCCGGCCAACTCGATGGACGGGAGCCAAAGCCTGAAGAACATTACTCCCGCTCGGGGTGACAGGGGAGTGACACCGTAACTCAAGAGAGTGCAGGGACCCGCGGTCAGCTAAATCCGTCTTCTTGCAAAAATGGCCGCCTTTCTTGGCCTGTCGGAAGCTGCCAAAACGTCTCTGGCGTCGGCCTAGACAAAGCCACCGCCGTTCTTTCAACCCCGAGCCCCTACTGTCTCCTACACAAGTTGGCAGCCATCTTTTTTTTTTTTTGTTACTCTCCCATTGAGAGCAGACTGCGGTTATGTAAACAACGCGCCTTTCGCTGTTGGAACCTGACAAGATGGCAGCCTTTCAAGTCTTTCAGTTATTTCTTTTTGCATTTTTTTTTGCGTTAACGATGTTTCCTATTTTCGACATGTTGACGTGCAGAAACCACGCTCTCCTCAAGCGCCAGCGTTCGCCTCCAAGGGCCCGGGCGGCCATTTTTTTCCTGTCAACAAGTCGCCAGGCTGGGAGTGCATTAGCAAAGCAGCCTGAGGGCAGAGGATGCCCCTCGTGTAAGACGAAAGATGCCACGCCAGAGAACATTTTTAGTCTTGCGGTCCTCGCGTACGCGGCGTAAGGACAATCTTGGGCTGGAACGGCACACATTTTACACACAAAAGCGGCTTAAGACGCCAATTCCCCCCCCCCCCCAAATAAAACGGAAACAGCTGGAAATTAATCTCACACTGCTTTTTATTTGAATAAATCCGGCCCTTTCATACCTTGGCCTTGCCAAGGAGAAAGAAAATACGGCTGACGGCTAATCCCTATAGAGGAATATCTTTTTTTCTTTTTTTGTAGATTTTTTTTTGCCTTTTTTTCCTTCCCTGCAGCCTAAGTGCTTAAATCAGGATTAATCCTCTCTCTGTCTCTCTCTCTCTCGTTTCTCGCTCAGACCCCTCCCTCGTTCTTCCCATAGCGTTAAGTTCACTCTATATTTCTTTGCTCTGGCCACCGTCGGACGACGAGCAACGGTCCGGCGGGGCCTGGAAATATGATGTCGCCCTGAAGCTCGCCGATTCTTTACCCGCCAACAAAACCGCTTATGGTTTGCGCTTCCTGAAATATATGAAAAGTGGACATTTTAGTAACTTTGTGTCCTTTTCTCTTTTCTACAAGCCGGCCATCCTTGAGCTCCAGTCAGGGCCGGGACAAGGGGTGGGCAGGAGGGACGGCTGCCCTGGGCTCTGTGGTATCATTTGAGGTTGGGGGGGCGCATCACAGGGAGATTAGGGGAGGGGATTTGTGTTGAAGGGGGTCTTTGGGGGTGGCAGGGGGCGAGTATTGTTCTAGAAGGGGACATTTGGGGGGTGGGGTGCTAAGAGTGGTGGTTTAGGGGGATTTGTGTTGGGAGGGGGGATTTGGGGAAGATGATTTGTGCTAGGAAGGGGGATTTGGAGTGGGGGGGGGTGGAGATGTGTACTAGGAGGGGAAATTTGAGGGGGTGCTAAGAGTGGTGGTTTAGGGGGATTTGTGTTGGGAGGGGGGATTTGGGGAAATTGTGTTGGGAGGAGCGGGAATTTAAAGTGGGGGGGGGTGGAGATGTGTACTAGGAGGGGGAATTTGAGGGGGTGCTAAGAGTGGTGGTTTAGGGGGATTTGTGTTGGGAGGGGGGATTTGGGGAAATTGTGTTGGAAGGAGGGGGAATTTAAAGTGGGGGGGGGTGGAGATGTGTACTAGGAGGGGGAATTTGAGGGGGTGCTAAGAGTGGTGGTTTAGGGGGATTTGTGTTGGGAGGGGGTAAGGGGTAAGAAGATTTGTGCTAGAAGGGGGGATTTGGGGAAAATTGTGCTGGGAGAGGGGATTTGAAGTGGGAGGGGAAATGTGTACTAGGAGGGGAAATTTAGGAGGGGAAATTTGGGAGGGGTGGGGGGGTTATGCTAAGTGTGGTGGTTTACTGGGATTTGTGTTGGGAGGGGGATGGGGGGGAGATTTTTTCTAGGAGGGGGGATTTGAAATATATTAAGAGTGGACATTTTAGTCCTTTTCTACAAGCCAGCCATCCTTGAGCTCCAGTCAGAGGCGGGATAAGGGGTGGGCAGGAGGGGCGGCTGCCCTGGGCACTGTGGTATCATGTGAGATGAGGAGGTGCCACAAGGAGATTGGGGGGCAGGGGATTTGTGATGGAAGTGGGTCTTTGGGGGGGTGGCAGGGGGCAAGTATTGTTCTAGGAGGGTGCTAATGTACACAGATGTGAGATAAACCCTCCACTACAATCCGTGTTCGGTATTTCAGTCCTGATCCTCGTGGCTACATCTGGCGTGGCTCATTATTCCTGGCCGCCTGCAGATCTTTCTATACACCTGCTCGGCTCCGGATAGGTGTCTTATGGAGAGAGGTATTTATATATTACACAGACTGCTTTGTACTGTCACAGCCTGGCGGGGGGGCTGAGAAGAGCGATCGGTAATGACTCGTCCAATTCACACTTCCGCACTTAGAAAGCACAGGTGTTTACGACCAATCAGGGACTTGCTACAGTTATTTAAAGGTGAACTTCAAACACAGAAACTTTTAATTACAATATATTATTCTTCAGTAGCCACAAAGGATATAAATCCAATTTGTGCGCACCAAAGAGCATCACAAAATCCAGATATATACTTTTAAAAGTAGCGGTGACATCATCACTGGGCTCTATGTTGCCTGTGTAGACAAGAGCAGTGGGAGGGGCCCCACAGGATCCGCCCATTATAGAAACCTACAGGAGGGGGCGGAGATGAGACCAGTCACCCTGCACAAGGAGCGAGAGCTGCAGTGAGCGGTCTTTATTTCTTTATTACACGAAGGAGGCTTATTATATCTCTCTCTCTCCTCTCTCTTTCAAATTCAAATAAGCTTTATTGGCAGGACCAAATACATTTTAGCATTGCCAAAGCAGTTGCTCTCTCTCCCCACCTTTCTCTTTCCTCTCCATCTCTCTCTCCCCCACCCCCTCTCTCTCTCTCTTTTTATCTCTCTCCTTTCCATCGCTCTCCCCTCTCCATCTCTCCTCTCTCCCCCCTCCTTTCTCTCCCCCTCTTTCTCTCTCCTCCCCCCCCCTCTCTCCTCTCCTTCTCTCTCCCCCCTCTCTCTCCTCTCCTCTCTCCTCGCTCTCTCTCTCCCCTCTCTCTCTCCTTTCTCCCCCCTCTCTCCCCCCCTCTCTCCCCCCCACTCTCTCTCCCCCCCTCACTCTTTCCCCCTCCCCCCTCTCTCTCCCCTCTTTCTGCTCTCTCCTCCCCCCCTCTCTCTCCCCCTCTCTTCTTCTCCTCTCTCTCTCTCTCTCCCTCTCTCCCCCTCTCTCTCTCCCCTCTCTCTCTCTCCCTCTCTCTCCCCCACTCTCTTTCTCCCTCCACTCTCTCACCCCCTCTCTCTCTCCCCCCTATCTCTCTATCCCTCTCCCCCCCTCTCTCTCTCTCCCCCTCTTTCCCTCCTCTCTCCCCTCTCTCCCCTCCCCCTCCTCCTCTCTCCTCCCCCGCTCTCTCCTCTCTCTCCCCCCTCTCTCTCTCTCTCCCCCCTCCCCCTCTCTCTCTCTCTCTCTCTCCCTCCCTCTCTCTCTCTCTCTCTCTCCCTCTCTCTCCCCCTCTCTCTGCTCTCCCTCCCCTCTCTCTCTCTCTCTCCCCCCCCTCTCTCTCCCCTCTCTTCTCTCTCACTCCCCCCCCTCTCTCTCTCCTCCCCCCTCTTTTTCTCTCTCTCTCTTCCCCCCTCTTTCTCTCTCCCTCTTCTCCCCTCTTTCTCTCTCCCTCTTCCCCCCTCTTTCTCTCTCTCTCCCCCCTCTCCACTTAACCGTGTGGTTTTACCGCCCCCCCCCCCCCCAACCTCACGTGTCAATGAGACATTTAACAGCAACTTCCATTCAGCGGGCGGTACTCTGACCTATATTAGGGGCGGAGCTGCAATGGCCTTTCAACTGGGTGTAATGCATGCAGTTGTAGCACAGTGTTGCGGCATTTACAGGGTGGCGAGGGGCGACATATCATCTCCGAAAAGCGTTCCATTGTGGATCTCGTTTCAGAGGGGCCACATGAATGGACGAGCCCTTGGTTAATGTTTGTGCGTTAACGTTCGTTGCACTAAGACTAAGAAAAAAAACGCGGCTTGCGGAAACGCGCGGTATATGCGTCCTGGTGTTGTGTGCTGGACTGTACTGTACAATGCGTTGAACAATGAACTGCACTGTAACGCAATTAAAAAAGCATATAATTGGCGTTCATCTCCGAAATCGTCGCCGTTTTCTGTTAGATGTTTTTTCCCTATAAGAGAAGATCCGTTCTTTTCCCCCGGAATGGCTCTTGTGCTGTCAGTTAAATGGCGGCATCAGCCGCTCCGCCGTCTTTTAGCGCACAGCGCAAATATATCGACGCTTCAGCACTTTGGAAAAAACATGACCGGGAGCCAAATCTGACAGCCTTATGCAAATGCGGGAAAGGTAGATGTCGGAAGGAACGTGTCTCTGCGGCGAGGCGTCTGGAAGAGCCTGAGGATCAGGATTCATTAGGGCGGATGAGAGTGACAGGCGGAAGGGGGGGGGGAGGAACGGCGGACGGCGGTAGACTTGTGTCGGAGCGCTCTGCATAAATTGTATTTCGCGCACAGAGATCGGCTGCCAAGAATCCTCAAAGTGTTAAAAATAATCTACACCCGAAAACAAAAAATGGAATCTATCGCAGCTCATCCGTCCTTGCGGCGGCTCCTTTACTTTCATTTTGGTGATCCTGCCAGAAACTCACTTCCTGTCCTAGGGTGACAACCCTCACTCACCGTACTGTACCAAGGACCAGCGTTGTCACCCTAGAACACCTCCTCCTTTCCTCTTCTCCATAGCATGGGGGGAGATGTTTTGTAGTCAGAGAAACAATGTAAGTAAATGCAGCCCAGAGGGCACAGGAAATTATGAGCTCGCCAGATTTCTGGCAGGATCAACAGATATTTGTCTGATAGATCAAACAAAACACATTCAACGGTATATTTTATGCTACGTTCACATCTGAGCGTAGCGACGCAACATGTTTATGCTCCTCCCTACACATCTCTCTCTCCCCTCTCTGTCTCCCCCTCTCCTTCTCTCTGTCTCTTTACCCCACTCTCTCTCTCTTTCTCTCTCCCCTCTCTCTCCGCCCTCTTTCTCTCCCATCTCTCTCTCTCCCCCTCTCTTTCTATCGCTCTCCCCCCCACACGTTTCTCCATCTCTTGGTTTCTCTCCCCCTCTCTCTCTTTCTCCCCCTCTCTCGCTCTCGCTCTCTTGCCCACGCGTTTCTCCCTTTCTCGGTTTCTCTCCCCCTCTCTCTCTCTTTCTATCTCCCCTTAATCTCTCTCTGCCCTCTCTCTCTCCCATCTCTCTTTCCCCCTCTCTTTCTATCGCTCTCTCCCCCCACAGATTTCTCCATCTCTCAGTTTCTCTCCCCTCTCTCTCCCCCCCTCTTTCTCTTTCAATCTCTCCCCCTCTCTCTCTTTCAATCTCCCCCCTCTCTCTCTCTCTCTCTTCAATCTCTCTCTCCCCCCTCTCTCTTCCCCTCTTTCTCTCCCCTCTCTTCTCTCTCTCCCCTCTCTCTCTCCCCCATTCTTTCTATCGCTCCCCCCCCACAAGTTTCTCTGTCTCTTGGTTTCTCTCCCCCTCTCTCTCTTTCAATCCCCCCCCCCTCTCTCTCTCTTTCTATCTCTCTCTCTCTCTCTCCCCTCTCTCTTCCCCTCTTTCTCTCCCCTCTCTTTCTCTCTCCCCCCTCTCTCTCCCCCTCTCTTTCAATCGCTCTCTCTCCCCACACATTTCTCCATCTCTCGGTTTCTCCCCCCCCTCTCTCTTTTACTCTCTCCCCCTCTCTCCCCCCCTCTCTCTCCCCCCACCCTCTCTCTCTCCTCTCTATTCCCCTCTTTCTCCCGCTCTCTCTTTCCCACACATTTCTCCCTCTCTCTTTCTCTCTCCCCTCTAGATCTCTCTCCTCTCTCTCTCCCCCTCCCCTCTCTCTTTCTCTGTCACTCTTCCCCACGCTTTCTCTCTTTCTCTCTCTCTCTCTCTTTCTCTCTCTCTCTCCCCCCTCCTCTCTCTCCTCTCTCTCTCTCGCTCTCTCCCCCAAACGTTTCTCCATCTCTTGGTTTCTCTCTCTTTCTCTCTCCCCTCTTGATCTCTCTCGCTCTCCTCCTCTTCCCCATGTGTTTCTTCATCTCTCTCTCCCCCCCCCCCTTTCTCTTGCTCTTTCTCCCCACGTTTCTCTCTCTTTCTCTCGCCCCTCTTGATCTCTCCCCCTCTCTCTCTTTCTCTCTCACTCATTGTGTTCTGCTGCACGCACACCTAAGCATTCCGTGAGTGCACGCAAAAGCGCTCATTTTTGTGTGCGTTCATGAAGTGCATGAAAAATGTGTGTCGCACTTGCAGTGACATTCATTAATAACGGCGACCCAAACGTGCAAGCAGATGTACACAAAACGCACAAAGCTCAACACCCAAACAGGTACATAAGCTTCTCTGGCCCATTTGTTGCACGTTAGCCCATTTAAATGGGCTGCCCTATGCGTATAGTGTGAAAACGCGCAAAAAAAATAAATCGCAAAAACGCACATTCATGAGACACTACAGTGAGGGGGAAAAAAGTATTTGATCCCCAGCTGATTTTGTATGTTTGCCTCGCCAATCATTAGAGTTTCGAGGCTGATGTTTGGTAACTCGAACCTTCAGCTCCCTCCACATATTTTCTATGGGATTAGGGTCTGGAGACTGGCTAGATCACTCCAGGACTTTAATGGGCTTCTTCTTGAGCCACTTGGCCGTGTTGCCTTGGCCGTGTGTTTTGGGTCATTGTCATGCTGGAATACCCATCCACCACCCATTTTTAATGCCCTGGCTGAGGGAAGGAGGTTCTCACCCAAGATTTGATGGTACATGGCCCCGTCCATCGTCCCTTTGATGTGGTGAAGTTGTTCTGTCCCCTTACCAGAAAAACACCCCCAAAGCATAATGTTTCCACCTCCATGTTTGGTGGTGGGGATAGTGTTCTTGGGGTCATAGGCTGCATTCCTCCTCCTCCAAACACGACACGTTGAGTTGATGTCAAAGAACTTGACTTTGGTCTCATCTGACCACAACACTTTCACCCAGTTCTCCTCTGAATCATTCAGATGTTCATTAGCAAACTTCAGACCATCCTGTACATGTGATTCATGCAGGGGGACCTTGCGGGCGATGCAGGATTTTAGTCCTTCACGGTGTAGTGTGTTACCAATTGTTTTCTTGGTGACTATGGTCCCAGCTGCCTTGAGATCATTGACAAGATCCTCCCGTGTAGTTCTGGGCTGATTCCTCACCGTTCTCATGATCATTGAAACTCCACGAGCTGAGATCTTGTATGGAGCCCCAGACCGAGGGAGATTGACAGTTACTTTGTGTTTCTTCCATTTGCGAATAATCGCACCAACTGTTGTCACCCTCTCACCAAGCTGCTTGGCGATGGTCTTGTAGCCCATTCCAGCCTTGTGTAGGTCTACAATCTTCTCCCCGACATCCTTGGACAGCTCTTTGGTCTTGGCCATGGTGGAGAGATTGGAAATCTGATTGATTGATTGCTTCTGTGGACAGGTGTCTTTTATACAGGTAACAAGCTGAGATTATGAGCACTCCCTTCAAGAGAGTGCTCCTAATCTCAGCTCGTTACTTGTATAGAAGACACCTGGAAGCCAGAAATCTTGCTGATTGATTAGGGGATCAAATACTTATTTCACTCATTAAAATGCAAATCAATTTATAACTTTATTGAAATGCGTTTTTCTGGATATTTTTGTTGCTATTCTGTCTCCTCGCTGTTAAATTAAACCGACCATTAAACTTATAGACTGATCATTTCTTTGTCAGTGGGCAAACGTACAAAATCACTAGGGGATCAAATACTTTTTTCCCTCACTGTAGGTGTGAACCTCACCTTACAGGTGTGTTGCGTTTTAAATATACAGGTGTGTTACGACCAATGGTGGCCTTCATAATGGCGTCTGAAAACGCATGATGTGTGGAAAGAGCGATGAATAAAACATGGAGGGCAGGTAACATCCAGCTGTCATTGTTATGGCGGAAGAGTCTTCGGGGTTTCCAGGTACAAGGTTGGCGGTGTCCTAAGTGGAGGTCTCGCGGGCAGGGGAAGGGGGTATTTTCGCTTTCCCGGCGATGCGCGGCTCTGGGTTTTGTAACAAGGCGATAGACGAGAAACGCCGAGACGCAGACAATTCCCAGGATGGGAGAGCAGAACGAGAGGCGGCTGGAAAATGGTTGTAGTTTCGCATTAGAGAACAAGCACTCGGGGAGCGCTTACATGGAAAGCCATTTTCCAAATCGGTGATGTCCGCGGCTCTTACAATTTGTTGTTGCGGAATCACTCTAATCACTTGTCAGGAAGCGTTTTCGGCGACGAGGTCCCGCTGCGCTTCCGAGGTGACAAGGCAAGGTGAAAACTCGTCATAGACGGCGGAGTTCATTTTCCAGTGGACGGGACTTGGTTCCAAAAATGTCCCCTTTATTCCACCCCCCCCATCCTATTGTCTACGACTGCCGAACCCGGCACTAAAGATTTCTAATGCCCCGTACACACGGTCGGAGATTCCGACCACAAAATCCGTAGGATTTTTTCCGACGGATTTTGTCCGACACTGGTGTTGCATACACACGGTCGAACAAAGTTGTCCGAAAATCCGATCATTCTGAACGTGGTGACGTTCGTTGCGTACGACCGAACTACGTAGAGGCTAGTAGCCAATAGCTTTGGTCTTGTAATGTGATCTGAGCATGCGTAGCACTTTGTCCGTCAGAATTCGATACACACGATCGTAAAAAGTCCGATCGGACTTTGTTGTCGGAAAATTTGAGAGCAGGATCTCAAATTTTTTTCCGTTGGAATTTCTGATGGAAAAAGTCCGATGGAGCCCACACACGGGCGGATTTTCCGACAACATGGTCCGATAGGACATTTTCTGTCGGAAATTCCGACCGTGCGTACGGGGCATTAGACTGCTTTTGATTTTCATATAAGACTTAAATACAGTTATGTATATAATAAATATTTTGCAGGTATATCGAACGCCAACATTTTTTTTTTAATTGAATAAAAAAAAAAGGAAATGGTTACAACCATTGTCACTTTTTTTTTGCCTAGGTCCAGTTCGGGGGATTACCATCGGCTTTCCCGTCCTGGAGACGCAACAGGAAGTGAGATAAAATCACCTCTTGGACGCTTGTCACCAGAACAGGCGTCCCCATTGGAAGATTTCCACTCACTTCCTGCTATGGTGACCAGGACCGTATTTAACCACTTTCGGACCGGACCATTTTGTTGGCTTAAGACCAGATCACTTTTTGCGATTCGGCACTGCGTCACTTTAACTGACAATTGCGCGGGCGTGCGACGTTGCTCCCAAACAAAATTTGGCGTCCTTTTTCCCCACAAATGGAGCTTTCTTTTGGTGGTATTTGATCACCTCTGCGGTTTTTATTTTTTGCGCTATAAACAAATAAAGAGCGACAATTTTGAAAAAAACACTTTATTTTTACTTTTTGCTATAATAAATATCCCCCAAAAATATATAAAAAAACATATTTTTTCCTCAGTTTAGGCCGATACGTATTCTTCTACATATTTTTGGTAAAAAAAAAATCGCAATAAGCAATTATTGATTGGTTTGCGCAAAAGTTATACCGTTTACAAAATAGGGGATAGTTTTATAGCATTTTTTATTCATAATTTTTTTTTTTTACTAGTAATGGCGGCGATCAGCGATTTTTATTGTGACTGCGACATTATGGCGGACACATCGGACATTTTTAAAACATTTTTGGGACCATTGTCATTTATACAGCAATCAGTGCTATACAAATGCACTGATTCCTGTGTAAATGACACTGGCAGTGAAGGGGTTAACCAGGGGGTGGCAGTTTAGGGGTTAAGTGTGTCCTAGGGGCATGTTACTAACTGTGGGGGGGCGTGGCTGTGTGGTACTGATCACTGATCTCTGCTCCAATCACAGGGAGCAGAGATCAGTGTCACTTGTTGCTAGGCAGAACGGGGAGATGCTGTTTACTTCCGCATCTCCCCATTCGTCCTCCCCATGAGACGATCGCGGGTATCCTCGCGGCGATCGAGTCAGCGGGACCCGAGATCGGACTCACCGGGGTCCCAACCAGCGCGCGCCGCAGGCACCGCGCACGTGATGGCACGGCGGCATATTCAAAGTGACGTACCTGTACGCCCTTATGCCTGTCCGTGCCATTCTGCCGACGTATATATGTGTGCGCCGGTCGGGAATCGGTTAAAACGGGGCAAAAGGGGCAGCTGCCCCGGGCCCAGTCATTGTTGTGAGGGCCCAAAGCAGCCCCCACTGGCCGTATATAGTTGATAAGTAGATTTGGGAGGGCCCAAGAAAATGTTTGTTTTGTTTTAAATTGATATATTTATACAATATTTTTATATTTATATTATTATTATTGTTATAGTTTTAAAATATTTTTATAATATATATATATATATATATATATATATATATATATGAAGTATAAAGATCTAAATTAAATAAAACCAGCTGTAGCTGAAACACTCATCTTCAATCCAGAGTACTTTTTTATGCCACTAGATGTCCTCAGTATGATGGCCAGAATCATTTAACACACACTTCCTCTGAGCTCAGGGTTGTCCCGGACAAGCCCCCAACCTGTGATGACTGGATAGTGAAAGGAGAGGCAACACGGTGATGAGCTCATCTCTCTGTCGCTCTGCTCTCTTCTCATATCAGCATTCTGCTTGCCTCTTCCCTACCCAGTTTGAGCTCTGTTGTACAGGAAATGCAAGAGGCTGATGGAAGGTCGCATTCATACTGAGCCCAGGTTCTCCTGGACCCCACACCCCCGGCCTGTGACTTGACAGTTTAAGAAGAAGCAGCACAGTGATGAGATAATCTCTCTGTCACTCTGCTCTCTCCTCCTATCAACATGCTGCTGGTCAGCACATGGACTAAGTAGCTGCTTGTGCTGATTTTCCTCCTCCTAGTTTGAGCTCTGCTGTACAGGGACTACAAGAGGCTGATAGCAGACCACATTCATATAAAAAAAAAAAAAAATTAATGATCTATTCATTAACGCAGAGTTACTATAATTTGTGTGTTTTATATCTGCCTGGAGTTCAGCTTTTATTCACGAGAGTTGGTTTAACTCTCCAGCATCCACCAAACATGGAAAAATTGGTTCTGGGTGGACAGACCCTTTAACACCCCCCCCCCAGAAAAAAGCCCAGCATGTGCTATTATGGCCGGAGTAAGCACAGCGCCCCTTAAAGGACCCATCGAGCCCTGCAGTTAACACCATAGATTGGAATTACCTTGTAATGTAACGTGATTATGCCTAACCGTGCGTTTCCTTAATTTATATGCTGCTCTGTCTTGGATAACGCAGGCGCCGCGGCGCACTTCCATCTTGGAATGCTCCCCGAAGGGCTCGTTGGAGCGGCCGAGGAATCTCGTAATTCATCACAGCCACTAATTAATATCTATCTATTGTCCCTTAATTACGGAAGACGGATCGCGGTTCTCTCTCCCGTTCCCCCCGCCGTTGTCGTGCCTCCACTTTCTCTCCTTCGTTTTTTTTTTTGCGGGGCTGCCGGGCCGTAGCCGGCATTTAACAGCTTTTTATTCGGGTCCATTGCTTTTAAAGGCCGGAGCACTTGCTCTGCGCTATAAATGATTTATAACGCTAGCTTCTGCTCTTGTCGGCCCCTCCTGACAAACCCGCAAATCGAAAACCCATCCGTGTCAGAAGGTTTAGAAGGCTTAGCTTTAGATATGGTGAAGACGGAGCTAAGTGAGGCCAAATAAATTGTAGCTGTTACTCAGTAGTGTACCCAATAACATGCTGTTGTTTTCCGTGCCAAGCTGGCCACGTGTCTTAAAGGGTCTTTCCACCAGAAACTGATGTTTCAGTGTTTGATGGGTGTTGTAGTCTCTTTTACCTCCTGGGAACGCACCAACCTAAATCAGCTAAATATATTCCAGGTGTATCAAAATGATTTAGAAGGCTTAGCTTTACATATGGTGAAGACGCAGCTAAGTGAGGCCAAATAAATTGTAGCTGTTACTCAGTAGTGTACCCAATACATGCTGTTGTTTTCCGTGCCAAGCTGGCCACGTGTCTTAAAGGGTCTTTCCACCAGAAACTGATGTTTCAGTGTTTGGTGGATGTTGTAGTCTCTTTTACCTCCTGGGAATGCACCAACCTAAATCAGCTAAATATATTCCAGGTGTATCAAAATGAAAATAAAATGAGCAAAGCAATACCCAATAGCATGGTGTTGTTTTCCGTGCCAAGCTGACCACGTGTTTTAAAGGGTCTGTCCGCCTTAAACTGATGTTTCAGTGTTTGGTGGATGTTGTAGTCTCTTTTACCTCCTGAGAACGCACCAACCTAAATCAGCTAAATATATTCCAGGTGTATCAAAATGAAAATAAAATGAGCAAAGCAATACCCAATAGCATGGTGTTGTTTTCCGTGCCAAGCTGACCACGTGTTTTAAAGGGTCTGTCCGCCTTAAACTGATGTTTCAGTGTTTGATGGATGTTGTAGTCTCTTTTACCTCCTGGGAATGCGCCAACCTAAATCAGCTAAATATATTCCAGGTGTATCAAAATGAAAAACAAATGAGCAAAGCAATACCCAATAGCATGGTTTTGTTTACCATGCCAAGCTGACCACGTGTTTTAAAGGTTCTGTCCACCAGAAACTGATGTTTCAGTATTTGATGGATGTTGTAGTCTCTTTTACCTCCTGGGAATGCGCCAACCTAAATCAGCTAAATATATTCCAGGTGTATCAAAATGAAAATAAAATGAGCAAAGCAATATCCAATAGCATGGTATAATTTTCCGTGCCAAGCTGACCACGTGTTTTAAAGGGTCTGTCCACCTTAAACTGACGTTTCAGTGTTTGGTGAATGTTGTAGTCTCTTTTACCTCCTGAGAACGCACCGACCTAAATCAGCTAAATATTTTCCAGGTGTATCAAAATGATTTAGAAGGCTTAACTTTACATATGGTGAAGACGCAGCTAAGTGAGGCCAAATAAATTGTAGCTGTTACTCAGTAGTGTACCCAATAACATGCTGTCGTTTTCCGTGCCAAACTGGCCATGTATCTTAAAGGGTCTGTCCACCAGAAACTGATGTTTCAGTGTTTGATGGGTGTTGTAGTCTCTTTTACCTCCTGAGAACGCACCAACCGAAATAAGCTAAATATATTCCAGGTGTATCAAAATGATTTAGAAGGCTTAGCTTTAGATATGGTGAAGACACCGCTAAGTGAGGCCAAATAAATTGTAGCTGTTACTCAGTAGTGTACCCAATAACATGCTGTTGTTTTCCGTGCCAAGCTGGCCACGTGTCTTAAAGGGTCTTTCCACCAGAAACTGATGTTTTAGTGTTTGATGGATGGTGTAGTCTCTTTTACCTCCTGGGAACGCACCAACCTAAATCAGCTAAATATATTTCAGGTGTATGAAAATGAAAAACAAATGAGCAAAGCAATACCCAATAGCATGGTGTAGTTTTCCGTGCAAAGCTGACCACGTGTTTTAAAGGGTCTGTTCACCAGAAACTGATGTTTCAGTGTTTGATGGGTGTTGTAGTCTTTTACCTCCTGAGAACGCACCAACCTAAATCAGCTAAATATATTCCGGGTGTATCAAAATTATTTAGAAGGCTTAGCTTTAGATATGGTGAAGACGCCGCTAAGTGAGGCCAAATAAATTGTAGCTGTTACTCAGTAGTGTACCCGATAGCATGCTGACGTTTTCCGTGCCAAACTGGCCATTTATCTTAAAGGGTCTGTCCACCAGAAACTGATGTTTCAGTGTTCGATGGATGTTGCAGTCTCTTTTACCTCCTGGGAACGCACCAACCTAAATCAGCTAAATATATTCCAGGTGTATCAAAATTATTTAGAAGGCTTAGCTTTAGATATGGTGAAGACACCGCTAAGTGAGGCCAAATAAATTGTAGCTGTTACTCAGCAGTGTACCCAATAACATGCTGTTGTTTTCCGTGCCAAGCTGGCCACGTGTCTTAAAGGGTCTGTCCACCAGAAACTGATGTTTTAGTGTTTGATGGATGGTGTAGTCTCTTTTACCTCCTGGGAACGCACCAACCTAAATCAGCTAAATATATTTCAGGTGTATGAAAATGAAAAACAAATGAGCAAAGCAATACCCAATAGCATGGTGTAGTTTTCCGTGCCAAGCTGGCCACGTGTTTTAAAGGGTCTGTTCACCAGAAACTGATGTTTCAGTGTTTGATGGGTGTTGTAGTCTTTTACCTCCTGAGAACGCACCAACCTAAATCAGCTAAATATATTCCGGGTGTATCAAAATTATTTAGAAGGCTTAGCTTTAGATATGGTGAAGACGCCGCTAAGTGAGGCCAAATAAATTGTAGCTGTTACTCAGTAGCGTACCCGATAGCATGCTGATGTTTTCCGTGCCAAACTGGCCATTTATCTTAAAGGGTCTGTCCACCAGAAACTGATGTTTCAGTGTTCGATGGATGTTGCAGTCTCTTTTACCTCCTGGGAACGCACCAACCTAAATCAGCTAAATATATTTAGAAAAGCCTATCCTCGCCAGCATGCTGCAGAGAAGGTGCAAGCAGTGGTCTCTCGGCAGAGGTCTGATACACCCCTTGTTGATTCAGACCTATAGCTCTGCATAGGGCTTTTTTTCTCAGGGCATAGGCGCAGGTACTCCCTCCTTACGAATCACCCCTTGACTCCGCCCCTTACCCACCTCAGTGTACCGTCCCTTGGTTCCACTCCTTACTCCCAGTACCACCTCTTTTAGAGAATACAGAACCAAGTAATTTGTATGTAATTTAATACTAATAACAAGAAAAGCAATAAAATAAATCCCCTGCAGCCAACATAACACCCCCCACATCAATAATAGACCCCCAGCGAAAATAGATCTGTCCAGCAACAATAGAGCCACCCACCACAGCAACAATAGACCCCCACTTGCGACAAAAGATCCCCAAGCAGCCAGCAACAATAGACCCCTCCCTCAACAGTAGATCCCGTCCAGCAACAATAAACCCCCCTACCAGCAACACTAGATCCTATACCAGCAGCAATAAACCTGCAGCAGGCTGGAAGAGGGTAGGCTTTTCTACTCATGCTGTGGCTAGCCTGCCAGACCACAACTATACCTGAAACCTGACTTTTGGGCCTTTTACAAGGAGAGCACTGCATTGTCTCATTCTATTGGCTTTTCCCCTATATATATATATAGTGCTGCTCCTTTCCATTGTAAAGCTAAAGAATGTATTCTAAACTACGGTGTAGTGGATTGAAGTGAAGCCGTCCAGAGCTTCAGGGCCAGTCGGTGACACAGCGGGATGGTGTAGACCAGATAGGCCATCTGTCATTCACTCAGAGGAAAGCGAGGGGGGGATTGGGCAGGTAATGAGACATTGCCTAGAGCTGTGTGCATGTAGTTCCAGTGAACAGGTGATGAAGTGTCTATACAGATGCTTGTAGAGGAGAATGAAAGACTTGAAGGGAAGGGGGGGGAGGAATACAGAGATTATCCTCCTACGCACGCTATACAACCAGTGACCCTGCAGAAGAAGAGCACCCAGCTTCTACTTACCTGCTGAAGATTGTTCTCTTACTTGGAGATTGCTCACTTTCGCAAGGAACGGTTGCCGTCAGAGCTATATTATTTTGTCTCTGACCTTCTGGAGCTTCAAAGAATATCGAACGTCACCCTAGAAAAGAAAAGCCTCTCTAATAATTGTAATAAAATAATAATAAAAGAAAAAAAAAACATACATACTAGTAGATGGAGTACACCATAATCTTCCTTGAAGTTAAGGTTCTTCTGCTTGCGTGCCGCCATCTTGCATGTTCTCCCTGTGCTTGTGTGCATTTCCTCCGGATACTCCGATTTCCTCCAGAACTCCAAAGATATGCTAGTAGTAGATGAATTGACTCCTGTCTAAAAATGAGCCCTATCATGATAATATATTGAGCATGCCAAAGATGGCTGCACCACCTCCTATCTTCCCCAATGCCAATTTGATAGTTGCTTTGAGTCCCCGGAGAGAAAGGCAATACACTGTAGAATTATTCGTTCATCTTGAATCTTCTGCCAACGGGAGCCAGCTGCCTCTTCCTCATTTTCACGCCGGCCCCTTTATGATGCACCGCAGGATATCGCGTATGCACAGCCATGCTGCGGGTCTCTCTGCCAGATCCCAGATACTAGATCCTGAAGCACTACCATGTCACACATCGCAGGAGGCCGATACTAACAAATTAATCTTCTATAGCACCCTCTAGTGCTACTAGTTTGAGTGCAGGCAAACCTATGTTTTGGCTTACCCCCCCGCGGGCGTCCGAAAAAGGGTTAATACCGCCCGCAAACCGCCGCTGCAGCGGCGTTTTGTGGGCGGGTTCGGAGCGCTGCCCCATTGTTTTCAATGGGAATGGCCGCTATAGGAGCGGTAAATATACCGCTCCTACAGCGAGCCAAAGATGCAGCTTGCAGGACATTTTCCAGCGTCCTGCAAGCGCACCGCTTCAGTGTGAAAGCCCTCGGGCTTTCACACTGAAGACACAGCAACAGCTGTTTCGGGTCGGTTTGCAGGCGCTATTTTTAGCGCAATAGCGCCTGCAAACCGCCCCAGTGTGAAAGGGGCCTTATGGTGCACCGCAGGATATCACATATGCATAGCCATGCCGCGGGTCTCCCTGCCAGATCCCAGATACTGGATCCAAATGGCCTGATACTTTGTCCCTCACTGAAACACTGCCTCCTGAGATGCGAGATGTAGACATCCTAGGAGGCTTGGGAGGACAAAAGATATGAATTAAGCTTGCATTTAGCCTAGGTTCACCTTGGAGCGATTTGGCATGTCAAATCGCATGCCAAATTGGCGGCAAGTGCTGGCAATGACACCGTCCGAATCGGTGTGACGCCGCATTTGTGGTGCCGCACCGATTCACAAAAGTAGTTTCTGTACTACTTTTGGTGACTTCGGGGTGCTATTTCCATAGACATCTGTGCAGCATCTCGCCCCCGAAGTCGGGACTAACATGCAGGAATGAAATCGTGCAAGCTCACCTAAACTGAAATTTCATTCCCGCTGTCAGTGTAAACATGGGCTTACTGCCATCAGGAGCCGGCTGTCTCTTCCTGATTTCCACAGCTGGCCCTCTGATGATGCGCTGCTGGATATCGCACACACATGGGTTTGCATGTTCTCCCTGTGCTTCCGTGGATTTCCTCTGGGTGCTCTGGTTTCCTTCCACGCTCCAAGGATATGCTGGTAGATGAACTGGCTCCTATCTAAAAATGTACCCTAGTAGAGTATTATATTGAGCATGTCTTATCTGCCCCAATACCAATTTGATAGGTTCATTAAGTCCCCTAGGAAAAGGCAATATAGAATTATTCGTTAATTTTGAATCTCCTGCCAACGGGAGACGGCTGTCTCTTCCTCATTTTCACACCGGCCCCTTTATGCTGCATCGCAGGATATCGAACATGTGCAGACATGCCACAGGTCTCTCTGTCCCTGATGCTTGAATCACACCCCGGGTCCAGATAGCCCAACACTTTGTTCCTTACTGAAACAATGCCTCCTGGGTTGTGTGACGTAGACATCCCTGGAGGCTGCGAAGACCAATACTAATTCATTAATCTTGTATTTCATTTCAAGAGCAACTGGCATTCTCTTCCTCGTTTTCACAGTTGGCCCCTTGATGATGCGCTGCAGGATATCGCACATGCGCTCTAATGTCGCAGGTCTCTCTGATAGGACACCGGATGCTTGAATCACCCCCCCCCCCCCCGGATCCAAATAGTGCAATACTTTCTTACTGCAACACTGCATGCTGGGATGTGTGACTTAAATATCTCAGAAGGCTTTGGTGGGCCTTCGCGTAAACGAGCAATCAACTTATGGATGTGTGTTGAGAAGCACCTGGTACAAATGACAATCTTTTTTACATGTTTATTGGTTAAGAGCATCAGATATATATTATCCAACATGTTTCAATTCAGTTATAACTGCAACCCAATGCGTCAAAATGACCCACCTCTGACCAACTGCGTCAAAGTGATCCCTCTCTGGCCAACTCCTTCAAAGTGACCCACCTCTGGCAAACTGCATCAATGCGATCCTTCAATGGCCAACTGTGTCAAAGTGATCCCTCTCTGGCCAACTGCATCAAAGTGAACCCTCTCTGGTCAACTGCTTCAAAGTGACCCACCTCTGGCCAACTGCGTCAAAGTGAACCCTCTCTGGCAAACTGCACCAATGCGATCCCTAAATGACCAACTATATCAAAGTGATCCTTCTCTGGCCAACTGCATCAAAGTGACCCTTCTCTGGCCAACTGTGTCAAAGTGACCCCCATCTGGCCAACTGCGTCAGTGATTCCTCTCTGGCCAACTTAGTCAAAATGACCCCTTTCTGATCAACTGCATCAAAGTGATCCATCAATGGCCAACTGTGTCAAAGTATTCACTCTCTGGCCAATTGCATCAAAGTGATCGCTCTCTGGCCAACTGTGTCAATGTGACCCCCATCTGGCCAACTGCGTCAGAGTGATTCCTCTCTGGCCAACTTCTTTAAAGTGACCCCTCTCTGGTCAACTGCATTAAAGTGATCGTTCTCTGGCCAACTGTGTCAAAGTATTCACTCTGGACAATGACATCAAATTGATCCCTCTCTGGCCAACTTCGTCAAAGTGACCCTTCTCTGACCATCTGTGTCAAAGTGATCCTCCTCTTGCCAACTGTGCCATGGTGATCCCTCTCTGGTCAACTGCATCAATGTGATTCTTCTCTGGCCAACTGTGTCAAAGTGACCACTCTATGGCCAACTGTGTCAAAATGATCCCTCTCTGGCCAACTGTGTCAAAATGATCCCTCTCTGGCCAACTGTGTCAAAGCGATCCCTCTCTGGCCAACTCCTTCAAAGTGACCCACCTCTGGCAAACTGCATCAATGCGATCCTTCAATGGCCAACTGTGTCAAAGTGATCCCTCTCTGGCCAACTGCATCAAAGTGAACCCTCTCTGGTCAACTGCTTCAAAGTGACCCACCTCTGGCCAACTGCGTCAAAGTGAACCCTCTCTGGCAAACTGCACCAATGCGATCCCTAAATGACCAACTATATCAAAGTGATCCTTCTCTGGCCAACTGCATCAAAGTGACCCTTCTCTGGCCAACTGTGTCAAAGTGACCCCCATCTGGCCAACTGCGTCAGAGTGATTCCTCTCTGGCCAACTTAGTCAAAATGACCCCTTTCTGATCAACTGTATCAAAGTGATCCATTAATGGCCAACTGTGTCAAAGTATTCACTCTCTGGCCAATTGCATCAAAGTGATCGCTCTCTGGCCAACTGTGTCAAAGTGACCCCCATCTGGCCAACTGCGTCAGAGTGATTCCTCTCTGGCCAACTTCTTTAAAGTGACCCCTCTCTGGTCAACTGCATTAAAGTGATCGTTCTCTGGCCAACTGTGTCAAAGTATTCACTCTGGACAATGACATCAAATTGATCCCTCTCTGGCCAACTTCGTCAAAGTGACCCTTCTCTGACCATCTGTGTCAAAGTGATCCTCCTCTTGCCAACTGTGCCAAGGTGATCCCTCTCTGACCAACTGCACCAATGTGATTCTTCTCTGGCCAACTGTGTCAAAGTGACCACTCTCTGGCCAACTGTGTCAAAATGATCCCTCTCTGGCCAACTGTGTCAAAGCGATCCCTCTCTGGCCAACTGTGTCAAAATGATCCCTCTCTGGCCAACTGTGTCAAAGCGATCCCTCTCTGGCCAGTTGCGTCAAAGTGATTGATCTCTGGCCAACTGTGTCAAAGTGATCCTGCTCTAGCGAACTGCATGAAACTGACCCCTCCTTGGCCAACTGCGTCAAATTGATCCCTCTCTGGCTTACCCTATCAAAGTGATTCTTCTCTGGCCAAATGCATCAAAGTGATCCTTCTCTGATCATCTGTGTCAAATTGATCCCACTGGCCAGTCCCAACTCTACCGCGCAAAAAAATGCCAAGCTCTAATGTGCGTACTCCTAATGCACAAATTGTATTCATGGGCCTTTAAAGGGACAAATCGCAAAACGAAATTAGTAGAATTGTATTTATCTTCAATTACACAGGCTGTTATAAAATGTACATTGGTTAAACTGGAAGAAAAGTATTATATGTTTTTATTACTTACCCTAATTTTTGCAATATATAGAAAAGATTTTGGTTTTTGGAAGACAATACTGCCAAAAAAAGTCTTCTTAGCCCTTACATTTTCTTTTTACATATTGCTTCTGCATAATGGTGACTAATATGTATTTCAAAATTGCTCTGGTCCAGAGGGGGTATGTAGGGTCTGGAGTTTAGGTGGTTAAACATATTTGCTGCTTCTCAGGTAGAGAGCCAGCTTTCCCCAGAGACATGCGGCTTTTCCCCTCCTAGGTGAATTCCTAGCAGCGTGCGTTCGCCTCGCGCGGAGAAGATAAAAGGCCATTTTTCTCCTCTATAGATTGCGGCGGTAACTGGCTTCTAATCACGGGCCTTGTGTTCAGAATGACCTTGTCACAGGGCGCAACACACACCAAACAATCTTGCTCCATTGTTGGCGCAGGGCGACCTGTTTGATGCGCCTGTCGTGCGTGGCACAGCTCAGCTAGCTTTCTTTTCAGGTAAGACACTGCCCGAGTCAAAAGGAAAGAAAATACGCCGGTGGCTGACAGGGGGCTGTAAATTGCGGCCTTCGGAACAAAAGTGCAGAACGTTCCAATGTTATTAAGCGTTTATTTCAAAATGGCAGCCATAGGCAAACAGTGGGCTGCTATAATAACAATAAATAGGCAAAAAATTTTAATAATTTGACTGCTTCCTAGGCTCTGACTACAGTGCGCACGGGACATTTAGTAAGGGCCACCTTGTAGGGCCAATTGCTACACAGATTCAGTTCCTTCCACCAGATGGGAGACCTTTTTGAATATTTATAACGCCAGATCTTATATTATAGGGAGTTCGGCTTACTGGGCAGTGTTCTGGTGTGGGCCAGTATTGGGCCAGTGAGTGTACCCAATGCAACACCTTCCAGTTCCATGCCAAGCTGGCCACATGTATTAAAGGGCCACTCCACCCAAAACTAAGCTTTCAGCATCTGGTAGTCAACTGCTTAGAAGGCCTAGCATTAGCTGCAGTGAAGAGCTGAAGTGAGGCCAAAAAAAAACCCCAACGTGTTACTTGGTAGTGTAGCCATTGGCATGCTGTCTAAACCTGTGCCAAGTTGGTCACCTGTATTAATGGGTCAGGCCACCAAAAACCGAGCTTTCAGCATCTGGTAGTCAGTTGGTTAGAAGGCCTAGCATTAGCTGCCTTGAAGATGGCGCTAAGTGAGGCCAAATACACACAGGACGTTTACGTAATAGCTGACGGTATAGGGGCCATCTTGTAGGGCCAATTGTTACACTGGTTTAGTTCCTTCCACCAAAAAGGAGGCCTTGTTGGATTTTTATAATGCCAGATCTTTCACTATAGGGATTTCAGCTTCCTGGCGGTGTTCTAGTGTGAGCCTAGAATCAGCTTTAGCCAGTATTGGGCCAGTGTACCCAATGCAACACCGTCCAGTTCCATGCCAAGCTGGCCACATGTATTAAAGGGTCAGTCCACCCAACAGTGAGCTTTCAGCATCTGGTGGTCAGCTGGTTAAAAGGCTTTAGAGCGTCAGTCCACCCAAATTAAACCCTACTTGTTACTTGGTAGTGTATTCCGACGGTCAATAACACCACGCCTTAAATAACGTTTGACTGCACTATAAAAGGGAAGTTTAATGCTTCCGAGCATGCGTCAAATTGTTTCCGAGCATGCGTCGGAATTTTGCGCGTCGGAATTGCATACACACGATCGGAAGATCCGATAGAAAGGTTTTCCGTCGGAAAAATTAAGAACAGGTTCTCAATCCAAAGTCCGTCGGAAATTCCGACAGAAAAAGACCGATGGGCATACACACGGTCGGAAAATCAGATGAAAAGCTACCATCGGACTGTTTCCATCGGAAATTCCGACTGCGTGTACGCGGCATTAGCATTAGCTGCAGTGAAGGCAGCACTATTTGAGCACAACAAGCAAAGCATAGAAGCCACCCCATGTATACACCACTGGCGGGGGAGGGGGAAGGGGAAGCGTGTCTCAACGATGGGGGTTTTACTATCCCCCGAACTGTTAATGCAAACAAGCCCATAAAGTTTACATATGTTTTAACCTTTTGCAGCCCACATAACGCTTATGTATGGAAAAAAATAGAAAATTGCAAAAATGGACTTTAGAGGCACACACATAAGATAAAACGTATTTGAGATTTTAATTAGATAAATCCAATGGGATGGATTAGAATATAATATTTGGGAGGTGTTATTTGAGTCCCTGGGGTTATGCTTTAGTATGATGTGTTTTCCTTTTATGTTTTGTAAACTACGATTTTAACTTTATCCAATTAAAAATCTCAAATACGTTTTATCCTATGTGTGTGCCTATAAAGTCTATTTTTGCAAATTTCTATTTTTTTCCATTCAATATCGGGACGTTGGCATATTGTTATTGGTGTATCCACAGTGTCACCCTGTGAGGATAAGCGTTAAATTCCAAAACTTTTTTAACGCTTATGTATGTTGGCAAAGGAGGCGGGCTTTAAAGCGGGGCTCCACTGCCCCTGACGTTTTTTTTTTTTTTCAAAGGCCCTTAATAAAGAATCTATTTTGTAATTGATTAACTCACCAGTCCGGTTTCTAGCACTTGTGCCTTTCGTTTTTTTCTCTTCAAAAATCACTTTATAAAAAATCTCGTTCCGTTCTCCATCTTGCCTGTGGGCGAGTGAAACCTCCAGGCGTTCTCTTCCTGGATTTCACTGACGCCCATTCCTTTGTAATCTCGCGCATGCGCCGTCAGCAGCTCCTGTTGCCATCACAACGGCGGCGGCATCTAAAGTCCCGCCCCTGTCGTGATGACGTCACGTTCTGTTTCAAGTCTCGCGCTATCTCGGGCCAGGCCGCCGCACTGACTCCTGGGAGCTATGACACAAGCTCCCAGGAGACAGTGCGGGCTAGGGGATATTACGAAATAGCCGTAATATCCCCGCCCATATCCGAGGGAAGGAGAACCAGGAAGCAATGGATGGCAAGAAGAAAACAACTAAAGGTAAGTAAAAAAAAAAAAAAAAAACCTACCGTTTCGGATCGAGGAAGGTGAGTATTATTTTTTAGATATAGGTCTTAAAAACGGGTGGCGCTCCGCTTTAACCGCTTCCCGACCGCCTCACGCAGATATACTGCGGCAGAATGGCACGGGCAGGCAAAATCACGTACCTGTACGTGGCCCTTTAATTGCCTGCCCGTGGGTCGCGCGCGCGCCGCCATCGGCGCGCTCGCGACCTGGTCGGGAGCTCCGTGACCCCGGCCACGGGACCAGCGGACCCGATCGCCGCTGGTGTCCCGCGATCGGGTCACAGAGCTGAAGAACGGGGAGAGGTCTGTGTAAAAAAACCTCTCCCCGCGCTTCCTACTCTGCCTGTCATTGATCGGCTGTTCCCGGTCATCGGGAAAGCCGATCAATGACGTCAGATGTCAGCCCCGCCCCTAATGTAAAAAAACACACAACACGTCACAGCCCATAACCCCTCCCCTCCTCCTAGTGGTTAACTCTTTCACTACAACTGTCATTTATACAGGAATCAATGCATTTAAATAGCATTGATTGCTGTATAAATGACAATGGTCCCAAAAATGTGTCAAAAATGTCCGCCATAATGTCGCAGTCACAATAAAAATCGCTGATCGCCGCCATTACTAGTAAAAAAAAAAATATATTAATAAAAGTGCTATAAAACTATCCCCTATTTTGTAAACGCTATAACTTTTGCGCAAACCAATCAATAATCGCTAATTGCGATTTTTTTTTTACCAAAAATATGTAGAAGAATACGTATCGGCCTAAACTGAGGGAAAAAAATGTTTTTTTATATATTTCTTGGGGATATTTATTATAGCAAAAAGCAAAAAATGTTGCATTGTTTTCAAAATTGTCGCTCTATTTTTGTTTATAGCGCAAAAAATAAAAACCGCAGGGGCGATCAAATACCACCAAAAGAAATCTCTATTTGTGGGAAAAAAAGGACGCCAATTTTGTTTGGGAGCCACGTCGCAGGACTGCGCAATTGTCAGTTAAAGCGGCGCAGTGCCGAATCGCAAAAAGGGGCCCGGTCCTTTGGCTGCCAATTGGTCCGGGGCTGAAGTGGTTAAGGTCCACGTGCTGAAGATATGCGTCCATGGAGCAGCCAAGGTTTCTGTGGTGCACAGGTCAAAGACAGCTCCCGGTCTCTATTAATGATTGGGAACCAGCGGGGACCGGCTCCCGATCACGTGACCACTGTGACAGCCAATCGCAATGGTCACATAATCAGACAGGCCTTCCGTAATAGCCCAGTTGAAGGGATACCGGGGCTGGGTGGGATGAGGTTAAGGTTGAACTCGCCAATCAAGATAAGAGAGGATTAAAAAAAATACGACTGGGGACGAGGTTCCTATTTAAGGCCGCCATTCGCATTGGCGGCGACACAGTTGCAAAATTGGTACAAAAATACATTTTACGAGTTGGCAAGTATTGCCTTTAGAAGCTCTGATTTTATTCCATTAGATTTGGCTGCTGATTTCCTGTAACATAGTGGAACATGCCTGCTTGCTTACCGTAGGGAAAAAGCCCAATTACCTTGAAAGCAGGTGTACCGCCGGCGGTGGGGAAGGGTTAACGCCAGTGGGGGGGCAGCGGCAGGAGAACCAAGAAAAAGACAGAACTGTTCTTTGTCAGAACAGCTCCAAAGTAACCTTGTCTGACTTCCTCTCTTGTTATAATAAACGTGCGCTGTGATGCTGGGGAGAGATAAAAAAAGGCACATTTTCTGCCGTAATTGGGACAGCTTTACACCAGCCCAGCGGCACGGTTTATTAAGGACGAAATGTCAGCTTGTGCGCGCCGTTCTGAGCACAAGTTATGTGTTGGCCTGGGCCTGGCTTGCTGGATGTTATTATAATTGCAATATTTTCTGCTATTCCTGCTTCAGCATGCGGCGCCGCGATGAAAAAAAAAAAAAAAAAGCGAAACCTTTTATATTGACTACCTTTAACCCCTTTACCGTGGAGCTAATGCGTACCACGCACGCCCTTTGTGAAGACGGCTGATTGGTATATATCCAAACCGGGTCTATGTCAAAGATTTTATTTAACCACTACAATACCGGGCACTTTCGCCCCCTTCCTTCCCAGACCAATTTTCAGCTTTCAGCGCTCTCGCACTTTCAGTGACAATTGCGCGGTCATGCTATACTGTACCCAAATGAAATTTTTTATCATTTTGTTTGCACAAATGGAGCTTTAGTTTGGTGGTATTTATTCACGACTCCGTTCTTTATTTTTTGCGATATAAGCGCAAAAAATTGCGGAAATTTAAAAAAAAAAAAAAAATTTTCTCCTTTCTTTTTTAAAAGAAATCCAATAAAATCTAATTTTGTCATAAATTTAAGCCAAAATGTATTCTGCTACATGTTTTTAGTAAAAAAAATTCCGTTAAGTGTATAATAATTGGTTTGCGCGATCACGGACATATGTACGCAAATGATCATGTACAGATGTGTGCAGGTGATCACGGACATATGTGTGCAAATGATCATTGGTACATGTTATTTTACTGGGGGACATGTGTTTTTTTTATTATTTGGGGACATGTGTTTTTATTTGGGGACATGTGTTTTTATTTGGGGACATGTGTTTTTATTATTTGGGGACATGTGTGGTGTGTTGTGTGTTTACACTACACTGGTGATCAGTGAGTAAAAAGCTGTTAAAAAAAACAGCTAATACTCACTGATCACCAGCCGGCTGCAGCGATCAGCTCTCCTCTCCTCAGTGATGACTTCCGTGTGAGGAGAGGAGAGCCGATTGCCTAGCAACCGGCTGTTTGCTTACATCACATGACGGCTGTGATTGGACACGGCCGTCATGTGATCAGGAGGGCCAATCACAGAGCCCTCCTGCCGATCCGAGATGCGACTTGTCCGGGTGACACGAGCGCATCGGGTTCGCCCCGCTGCGCGGGCACGTGCGTGCGCGATCCCCCTACTTCTGATAGGACGTTCAGGAACGTCCTATCAGTAGACGGCTCCCACCCGGCCGTATATATACAGTGGCCGGGTGGGAAGTAGTTGATGACATCTATGGGTTGGCACGGTAAGTCTAGTTTCACACCTACAGGTGCAACCGAGCGCACGCGCACGCTTCTGGGCGTTCACGCGCGTCACGTGTAGGGCAGCCCATTCATTTCAGTGGACGGTCCTGTAAGCAAGAAACACTGAGAAGAAGTCCTTGACCCCGTTCCAAAAAACTAGCCGACCAAACCGCGTGGTGCTGCCGTGTCAGCTAAAGGGCAGGGCGTTTCTGTCCGCATTCGAAAAGCGTGCAACGACGCACACATTTCTGAAACGCAAAGGTGTGAACTTATCCTAATGGACTTGAGTCGTAGTTAAAGTAGAACTAAAGGTAACATTTTTATTTTAATTTTTTTTGATAGAGTAAAGGAGAGTTATAACCCTGTCAGGTGTCTCCCATTGGGAAGATTCACTTCACTTCCTGTCCCATAGCCAAAACAGGAAGTGAGAGGAAATCCTTTCAAAGTGAGGGATTCCCTGGTTGTCAGCAGAACTAGTGTCCCCATTGGAAGATTTCCCTTTACTTCCTGTCCCATAGCCAAAACAGGAAGTGAGAGGAAATCCCTTCAAAGTTAGGGATGTTGTCATCAGAACTAGTGTTCCCATTGTAAGATTTCCCTTCACAACTGTCCCTTAGCCAAAACAGGAAGTGAGAGGAAATCCCTTCAAAGTGAGGGATTCCCTGGTTGTCAGCAGAACTAGTGTCCCCATTGGAAGATTTCCCTTTACTTCCTGTCCCATAGCCAAAACAGGAAGTGAGAGGAAATCCCTTCAAAGTTAGGGATGTTGTCATCAGAACTAGTGTTCCCATTGTAAGATTTCCCTTCACAACTGTCCCTTAGCCAAAACAGGAAGTGAGAGGAAATCCCTTCAAAGTGAGGGATTCCCTGGTTGTCAGCAGAACTAGTGTCCCCATTGGAAGATTTCCCTTTACTTCCTGTCCCATAGCCAAAACAGGAAGTTAGAGGAAATCCCTTCAAAGTTAGGGATGTTGTCATCAGAACTAGTGTTCCCATTGTAAGATTTCCCTTCACAACTGTCCCTTAGCCAAAACAGGAAGTGAGAGGAAATCCCTTCAAAGTGAGGGATTCCCTGGTTGTCTTCAGAATGAGTGTCCCCTATTGGACGATTTTCCTTCACTTCCTGTCCCTTAGCCAAAACAGTAAGTTAGAGGAAATCCCTCCAAATTGAAGGAATCCCTGGTTGTCACCTGAACTAGTGTCCCCATTACAAGATTTTCCAGCTATGGGTAAAACCCAACATTTGTGATTTTCTTTCAATTTCTGCGATAACAGTAAGGGTGAATCTCCCTAACCACAGCACAGACAGCCATAAAAACCTGGCAGGGGGTCTAATCCTTCTCCGCTCTTAGTTACACTTTATTCTAATGGGGAACCTGGAAGTGAGAGAATCCCTGGTTGTCATCAGAACGAGTCTCCCCATTGGATGATTTCCCTTCATTTCCGGTCCCTTAGCCAAAACAGGACGTGAGAGGAAATCCCTTCAAAGTGAGGGAATCCCTGGTTGTCATCAGAAAATTACCTTTTTTAACCTGGGAGTGGGAGACCGGGTACTGGTAGTGGATGGGAGATTCAGAATTGGACAAAATAAGAATGTTCGTTAACCGCTTCAGCACCGGGCCATTTTACACCCTTCCTTACCAGAGCACTTTTTGCGATTCGGCACTGCGTCGCTTTAACTGACAATTACGCGGTCGTGCGACGTTACACCCAAACAAAATTGACGTCCTTTTTTTCCCACAAATAGAGCTTTCTTTTGGTGTATTTGATCGCCCCTGCGGTTTTTATTTTTTGCGCTATAAACAAAAGAAGAGCGACAATTTTGAAAAAAAACACAATATTTTTTACTTTTTGCTATAATAAAATATCCCATTTTTTTTTTTTAAAAACTATTTTTTTCCTCAGTTTAGGCCGATACGTATTTTTCTACATATTTTTGGTAAAAAAAATCGCAATAAGCGTATATTGATCGGTTTGCGCAAAAGTTATAGCGTCTACAAAATAGGGGATAGATTTATTGCATTTTTTTTATTTATTTTTTTTACTAGTAATGGCGGCGATCTGCGATTTTTTTTTTCCATGACTGCGACATTGCGGCGGACACTTCGGACACTTTTGACACATTTTTGGAACCATTCCCATTTACACAGCGATCGTTGCTATAAAATTGCATTGATTACTGTGTAAATATGACTGGCAGGGAACGGGTTAACACTAGGGGGCGCTGCAGGGGTTAATGAATTCCCTATATGTGTGATTCTAACTGTGGGGGGAGGGGACTCAAGGGGAGGAGACCGATCATGTGTTCCTCCGTACTGGGATCACATGATCGGTCTCCTCTCCGTTGACAGGACGTGGAGCTGTGTGTTTACACACCCAGCTCCACGGTCCCGCACGGTCCCGTTGTTTTAAACGGCAATCGCGGGTGCCCGGCGGACATCGCGGCCGCCGGGCACTCGCACCGGGTCCCGAGCGACGCCGCCCAGGCGGCCGGGAATGGGAGGACGTCATATGACGCCCACCCAGGATGGGATATCCACCTTGTGGGCGTCATATGACTATGGGCGGGTAGGGAAGTGGTTAATTACGATTATTCGTTATGATGAAATTAAAAACCCATTAAGTCATCACAGCACAGGGATGGGGGGAGACCCTCATAATGATAAATTCATCATAACGAACATTCGTAATTGTTACGAAAGTTAACGAACCTAACGAAAATTCGTATTTCGTAGGAATCCAAATTGAATGTCGGACATGAAATACGAATTAACGGCTAATACGAAATGGAAGGGAACAAAATGAAACACATTTATTGACGGCGCACATGTCTACTACAATGTAAAGTAGTGAGTGTACAGCTTGTATAACAGTGTAAATTTGCTGTCCTCTTAAAATAACTCAACACACAGACATTAATGTCTAAACCGCTGGCAACAAAAGTGAGTACACCCCCTAAGTGAAAATGTCCAAATTGGGCCCAATTAGCCATTTTCCCTCCCCCAGTGTCATGTGACTCGTTAGTGTTACAAGGTCTCAGGTGTGAATGGGGAGCAGGTGTGTTTAATTTGGTGTTATCGCTCTCACTCTCTCATACTGGTCACTGGAAGTTCAACATGGCACCTCATGGCAAAGAACTCTCTCAGGATCTGAAAAAAAGAATTGTTGCTCTACACAAAGGTGGCCTAGGCCAGTGATGGCGAACCTTGGCACCCCAGATGTTTTGGAACTACATTTCCCATGATGCTCAACTACACTGCAAAGTGCATGAGCATCATGGGAAATGTAGTTCCAAAACATCTGGGGTGCCAAGGTTCGCCATCACTGGCCTAGGCTATAAGAAGATTGCCACCCAGGCCAATTCTGACACTTCTCTCCTACATGTAAAAATCATCATTTTTTTTTTTTCTTTAAATTTACTCAGAACCCCCAAACATTATATATATATATATATATATATATATATATATATATATATATATTTATTTTTTTTTTTTTTTTTTTTTTTTTTTTTTTAGCAGACACCCTAGGGCAGTGATGGTGAACCTTGGCACCCAGATGTTTTGGAACTACATTTCCAATGATGCTCATGCACTTTGCAATGTAGTTGAGCATCATGGGAAATGTACTTCCAAAACATCTGGGGTGCCAAGGTTCGCCATCACTGCCCTAGGGGATAAAATGATGGTCGTTGCAACTTTTTATGTAACACAGTATTTCCGCAGAAATGTACAAAAAAAAATTTGGGGGAAAAAATCTTTCATAAATATAAAAAAAAAAACAACGAAAACGCTAAAGTTAGCCTAATTTTTTTGTATACTATGAAAGAAGATGTTACGCCGAGTAAATTGATACCTAACATGTCATGCTTTAAAATTGCGCACACTTGTGGAATGGCGCCAAACTTCGGTTCTTAAAAATCTCCGTAGGGGACGCTTCAAAAAAATTTGCAGGTTGCCCGTTTTAGAGTTACAGAGGACGTCTAGTGCTAGAATTATTGCGCTCGCTCTAACATTCGTGGCGTATGTAACCTGTGTGTATCTGTTTTTTATACTAGCCACTGACCTTACCGCACGTCCCTAATCCTAATAACACTTTCACTGAATGAATTTCTAGATCCCCCTATTTACCGTATATACTCGAGTATAAGCCGACCCGAATATAAGCCGAGGCACCTAATTTTACCACAAACAACTGGGAAAACGTATTGACTCCAGTATAAGCCTAAGGTGAGAAATGCGCAGCTACTGTAAGTGGAAAAGAGGGTCAACAATGCCCATTTGCAGCCTCACTGCGCCCATTTGCAGCCTCACTGTGCCCATTTGCAGCCTCACTGTGCCCATTTGCAGCCTCACTGCGCCCATTTGCAGCCTCACTGTGCCCATTAAGTGGAAAAGAGGGTCAGCAATGCCCATTTGCAGCCTCACTGTGCCCATTTGCAGCCATAGGTCCCCCAAACTTCAAACTTTGTAGTTAAGGGTTCCTAGATGCCCCCTAGCTGCTGAATTTGGGGTCTCTGGACCCAAAGGGTCCAGAAATGACATTGCTGCAGATGGACACAGTTGACCGACTTTTGGGCCCTGTATCTCGGGGTCACTTGATGCTAGGAACCCCATCTTTGGATATGTTGTAGTGCTAGGTCCACTTGGTTGGCATACCAAATTTGTGGTTCCAAGTGGCCCCGACATACGGGGCCCCAAAGTCGGGTCAAAAAATTTAATTTTCTGCTGCAGAAAAGTGCTTGACTCAAGTATAAGCCGAGGGGGGCATTTTCAGCACAAAAAAATGTGCTGAAAAATTCGGCTCATACTCGAGTATATACGGTACATAGTTAATCTGGTCGAAAAAAGACACAAGTCCATCAAGTTCAACCAACATAGAAAAAAAAACAAAAAGCACACAAAAAAAACAAAAAAAACCCTCCATATATACAATCCTATACCCACATGTAGGGTCAAGCAATTGAAAATGGCAGTTCATCGACATCAAGGGGATTTTCAGCTTTTAGCTTTCAAAGTATATCAAGTTAAAAGGGGCAAACAGAAACATTTAATAAGTAAATGTCCATAATTATTTCCGTTGGAGCGTGAATATTGACTAGCTTGCAAAAGCCCAGTCATGACCCATTTCTGTCTAAGTCTCCCCGAGCCAATCACGTCTGTCCGAAAAATGGAAGTTGACTGTTCCGTGGTTGCTACGGGTTATGCCGTTTGTCTTATTGAATAGAATTGATAGCGTTGTCAGCTACACTTTACAATTTAATGCCTCAAGCTGTGTGATTTCCCCAGAGGCCCAGTTCCGCAGATAACTTTCTCGCTCAAATAATTAGTAAGTAGATGGTTATATATATAGATTCCGAATAAAGACAGAAGACTTCTCATTTTCTCCTTCTTTTTTTTTCCTCTCTTTCCATGAAGGCCTCGGCCCTTTGGAAAAAAAAAGGCATTTCAAGGCATTTTCCACCCTCTCGGTCTCTGGCATGGTGTTCGGCTCTGTCGAGCATCGTTACGAGAGGGCAGAAGATGAGTGGGCACATGGGCGCCATGGTAGAGCGGAGAGCAGCTAGTTCTGCTCGTTACAGAGTTGACGTAAATCTGGATAACGACTTGCTTGGAATAAGGACAGGGCTTGATTAACGGGCTTGGTGCAGCTTGCAGTCAACGTTGGGGCGGAAGCAAGCTGTCCACTTTACTGAAATCACAGGGCTGGTTGGAAAAAAAAACAAGCCTGTGTTCCATGTAAAGAAGAGTACTCGAGGTCTTTAATATTGTCATATAACATGACCCCATTACAGCTGATAAAACTATGATCATTAAATAAATAGAGACAGATAGTAGGCACTCAAAGAACCATAGAAGAATGAAGAGAACAATGTGGTTGCATTATTATGTGGTTCAATAAAGCCAACAACATTGTTCTTTCTCCCCTCTTTAGGTTGCCTTTCTTGTGTGAAGCACCAAAGCATTTTTGTTGGATAGAATACTGATACTGCTATATATATTATATGTATGGAAAACATTTTAGGACATCTGGCCCTCACATCTTTATGAGCCAATGGCCATGAATATGGAGTTGGTCACCACTCTGTGGATAAATCAGCCTACACCCTTCTGGAAAGGCTTTCCACAAGATTTCGGGGTGTGCCTGTTAGAATTTGTGTCCATTCAGCCAAAAGAACGTTTGTGAATTCAGGTACTGATGTTGGATTAGAAGACGTGGTGTTCGGTAAGGTTTAGGTCAAGGCTCTGTGTGGGCCTCTTGAGTTCCTCCACACTAAACTCACCAAACCATGTACTTATGGTTTGACCTTCATTTATGGGGTCAGGTACTGATGTTGCATGAGAAGACCTGGTGTTCAGTAGGGTTTAGTTTGGGGCTCTGTGTAGGACACTCAAGTTCCTCCACACCAAACTCCTCAAACCATGTCCTAATGGTTTGGTCACCATTTGTAAGATCGAGTACTGATGATGGATGAGAGGACCTGGCTCTCCATCGTCGTGCCAATTCATTCTAAAGGTGTTCAGTAGGGTTGAGGTCAGGGCTCTGGGTAGGACACTCAAGTTCCTCCACACCAAACACATCAAACCATGTCCTTATGCCTTACCCACTATTTATGAGGTCAGGTACTGATATTGGATGAGAAGTCCTGTGTGACTCCCCATCAGCATGTTAGTTCATTCCAAAGGTGTTTAGTGAGGTTAAGGTCAGGGCTCTGAGCAAGACACTTAAGTTCCTCCACACCAAAACTCACCAAACCATGTACTTATGGATTGACCTCCATTTATGGGGTCAGGTATTGATGTTGCATGAGAAGACCTGGTGTTCAGTAGGGTTTAGGTTGGGGCTCTGTGTAGGACACTCGAGTTTCTCCACACCAAACTCCTCAAACCATGTCCTTATGGTTTGGTCACTCACCATTTGTAAGATCAAGTACTGATGATGGATGAGAGGACCTGGCTCTCCATCGTCGTGCCAATTCATTCTAAAGGTGTTCAGTAGGGTTGAGGTCAGTTCTCTGGGCAGGACACTTGAGTTCCTCCACACCAAACCATGTCCTTATGCTTTACCCACTATTTATGAGGTCAGGTACTGATATTGGATGAGAAGTCCTGACTCACCATCAGCATGTTAGTTCATTTCAAAGGTGTTTAGTGGGGTTAAGGTCAGGGCTCTGAGCAAGACACTTGAGTTCCTCCACACCAAAACTCACCAAACCATGTACTTATGGTTTGACCTACATTTATGGGGTCAGGTACTGATGTTGCATGAGAAGACCCGGTGTTCAGTAGGGTTTAGGTTGGGGCTCTGTGTAGGACACTTGAGTTCCTCCACACCAAACTCCTCAAACCATGTCCTTATGGTTTGGTCACTCACCATTTGTAAGATCAAGTACTGATGATGGATGAGAAGACCTGGCTCTCCATCGTTATGCCAATTTGATTCCAAAGTCTTTCAGTGGGGTTGAGGTCAGGTCCCTGGGCAGGGCACTCGAGTTCCTCCACACCAAACACAGCAAACCCCGTCCTTATGCTTTACCCACCATTTATGAGGTCAGGTACTGACGTTGGATGAAAAGACCTGGTTCTCTATCGGCATGCAAATTCATTCCAAAGGTGTTCAGTGGGGTTGAGGTCAGTTCTCTGGGCAAGACACTTGCGTTCCTCCACACCAAAAGTCATCAAACCATGTACTTTTGCTTTACCCACCATTTATGAGGTCAGGTACTGACGTTGGATGGGAAGACCTGGCTCTCTATCGGCGTGCCAATTCATTCCAAAGGTGTTCATTAGGGTTGGGGACAGGGCTCAGTGCCCAGGGCAGCCACCTCTCCTGCCCACCTCTTGACCTGGCCCTGAGTACCACATATAGCAACAGGTCTATAAAACATTGACCAACATTTATAAGGCTTAAATATTTTTTCCTATAGTTTCTTTATAAATACTCTGCACCTTGTTTGGGTTTCTGATCCAATCTTTGACTTTCTAATCAATATTGTGGACAGTCAGCGACTGCGAATGCCAACGCCAACGCAAACCCAGTTCCCCGCCCGGGAACGGTTGAAAAAACACCGTTTCTACTTGACCTTTTCAAGGTCGTCCTACATATAGAAATATCGTACTGCTAAATTCATGGGTATCTACAAACATTTTTGTGCTTTTTCTCCTTGGAAAAAAAAAAATAATATAATAAATATATAGACTTTTTCCTTTTTTTAATTTTTTTTTTTTTTTTTTATAAATAGAAACAGAAGGGATAAAAAAAAAAAAAGCTTGAATTTGAAAGCAAGGGAGAAAAGGAGAGACGATAATAAAAAAAAAAAAAAGTGTCTAGCATGGAGAGATTTAGTTCCATCTGAAAGCTGTCGACATGAATAAAAGGCTTTTCTTTGAACCTTGAGTTTAATAGCGAGAGGAGAGGGAGAGATTGGAGCGGGGAGCCCTAGGGTTTAATCAGAGCTTCATTTGATAAATACATGGAGACAGAGCCTACACACTGTGAGTGTTGATGCCTATCTCTTCTTCTCCTGCTCCCTCATTTGCAGGCTATCCCTCTGCCTGGTGGAAGCCGCCCTGTCCTCTCATCCGCGCTCTTTTTATATCCTCTATGTTCTATGGGAAGCTCGTTATATACTTATTACGGTCCCATACCAGCCGAAGGTGTCTGTTGGCGGCCCTTTAGGTTATTGGCGGCCAACGTGAGGCTGAAAAATAGAAATGTAATTAAAACTGTGCGCAGCCGACCTCCGCGGTATTTTAAATGATCCCCCAACACGCAAACCCAGTCGTTAACGTTTAACCTAACTAGCATTAACCTTTTACGCAATATATATTTTTTCAAAGCCGAACTCAGACACATATTAAAGCAGCTCCTTTATTATTACCCTGTTTCCCCGAAAATAAGACCTATCGTGATTGTCGGTGATGGCTGCAATATTAGCCCTACCCCCCAAATAAGCCCTGCACTGTTTCCCCGAAAATAAGCCCCATCCTGAAAATAAGACCTACAAGGACTTTAACTAGGGCTTATTTGGGGGGTAGGGCTTATATTGCAGCCATCACCGACAATCACGCTAGGTCTTATTTTCGGGGAAACAGGGTAATACATCATTGAATGGATTTTTTTTTAAAAGCAACCTAGTTCACATGTGCTTTGGTCTCTGAAGAGCGATCCACGTTCAGATTGCTCTTCAGAGAGCATTTGACTGGCGGTAGAGGAGGTATTGTATCCGCCTGTTCACCTCCTGCTTTAACCCCTTAAACTCTGCACTAGCATGCTGCAACTACATGCATTGCACGTGGTTGGGGAGCGCTTGCAGATATTCAACCTAGAGATGTCCCCCGCAGTACTTTTTTCTGCCACAAGCTGTCCTCAGTCTAATGGCCAACATCATTCCACAATCTCTGCAATATTCACCTTCAATGAGAAGACCTGGCTCAAATCAGCTTTCTATTTCATCCCTAATGTGTTCAGTAGAGTTGAGGCCCAGGCCTCTTCTACACCAAACTTATTATACCACATCTTCATGGAGTTGGCTGTTCAAAAACTGTTCTCAGTTACATAACAGGTATCACGGAAAACCAAATCGACTCATCAAAAGAGAGAAACGGGAAAATGCCTAAAGCTAAACTTGTGGTAGATACACGAACCACTAATAAATCTAATGCCGCGTACACACGATCGGAATTCTCGTCGGAAAAAAATTCTGACGGTTTTTCCGACGGAATTCCGCTCAAGCTGTCTTGCCTACACACGGTCACACCAAATTCCGACGGTCTGTAACACAGCGGCATAAAACACGTTCGACAGCACTATAAAAGGAAAGTTTAATGCTTCCGAGCATGCGTCAAATTGTTTCCGAGCATGCGTCGGAATTTTGCGTGTCGGAATTGCATACACACGATCGGAAAATCCGATAGAAAGGTTTTCCGTCGGAAAAATTGACAACAGCTTCTCAATCCAAAGTCCGTCGGAAATTCAGACAGAAAAAGACCGATGGGCATACACACGGTCGGAAAATCCGTTGAGAAGCTCCGATCGGACTGTTTCCATCGGAAATTCCAAACCGTGTGTACGCGGCATTAGACATTCACCTGCAGTACTTTCTTCTGCCATTAGATGGCCTCAGTCTGATGGCCAGAGTGAATCAATCCCGGACAAGCCCCCAACCTGTGACTGGACAGAGAAAGAAGAAGCAGCACTCTCTGTTACTCTGCTCCCTCTGCCTATCAGCATGCTTCTTGTCACCAGATCAACTGTTCCTTGTGCGTTCACCCCCTGCGCATGTGTGCATTCCCGGCCGCTGCCTTTGCAGCTAAAGGGAGAGCGGTTGGGGAGCAGTAAAAAAATGCAGCTCAACAAGTGCTAGTGTAAATGAACCCAAAGTACCTGAATCTGACCTGGTATCAGCCTCTTGCAATCTAAATTGCTGAGCTAAGAGGGTCCAAAGCAGGGGTCTCAAACTGGCGGCCCTCCAGCTGTTGCAAAACTACAAGTCCCATGAGGCATTGCAAGGCTGACAGTTACAAGCACGACTCCCACAGGCTGAGGCATGATGGGACTTTTAGTTTCGCAACAGCTGGAGGGCCGCCAGTTTGGAGACCCCTGGTCTAAATGGTTTGGCTCTGAGGAAAAGGGTACTACCATCGAAATGCGTAAGCCAGTCAGGATCCAGGTAGTGTCCTTCCAATTTCTGGAGTACACTGGGGGGACCGAGAAACCTTGAAGTTGAGGCTTGCTTTGATACGCTTTGCTTATCGCATTGTTTGTGAGTACAGTGGAACCTTGGTCAACAAGTAACGTGGTTAACGAGCGTTCTGAAAGACGAGCAACATCTGACTCGGCGAGTGTTGTCTCGCAAAACAAGCAGAATTCCAGCTAATGGGGTGTGCAGTACCGCATTTGGCCAGAGGTGCGGGGGCGCCAGTGACACTCGGAACGGTTCGAAGCCGTTCGGAAATACTCGGAATCACTTGGAAACACTTTGAAATACTCAGTTCCCGAGCCTTTCCGAGGCTTCCCGAGTTCAGCCGAGCTGTCCCCGAGTATTTCCGAGGCTCTCCGGCGCCCCCCCCCCACCTCTGGCCACATGCAGTATTGCATGCAATAGAAGTCAATGCGGAACGAATTATCTTCATTTCCATTGACTTCTATGGGGAAACTCGCTTTGATATGCGAGTGCTTTGGATTACAAGCACTCTCCTGGAACGGATTATGCTCATAATCCAAGGCTCCACTTTAGCTATATTTGTTGATTAACCAATAAATGGTTTATGGGATAATGCACTAGGCTGGTGCGCCCTCTCTTGTTTGTGTTTTCGTGGTAGGTCCAGGATGACCTGGGCTCAGAGGAAGTGGGTTAAATGATGCTGGTCATCAGACTGAGGACATCTTGTGGCAGAAAAAAAATGACTGTGGCGGGTCCAGGAGGAGCTGGGCTCAGAGGAAGTGGGTTGAATGATGCTGGCCATCAGACTGAGGACATCTTGTGGCAGAAAAAAAATTACTGTGGCGGGTCCAGGAGGAGCTGGGCTCAGAGGAAGTGGGTTGAATGATGCTGGCCATCAGACTGAGGACATCTTGTGGCAGAAAAAAGTACTGCGGGGGTAATCTCTAGGTTTTCCTCCATTTCATTCCAAGAGGTAGTGGTCAGCAGAGGGTCAATCACTTCAGCAGTGAAGCAGACAACAATTAGTTACTAAATGGGGTTCTAACCCGCAGGTAGGTTGTGCCCCCCCCCCCCCCCCTAGATGTATTTCAAGCCTCCAAATTTGATTGATTGTAAAAGTGGTTATCAAACATGGAGACCTCTTCAGTGAAATCTACAAGAGGTGCTCTATGACCATGTCAGGTGATGGAGCTCTCCAGCATCCAAACTGGAGATCCCATTCTGAGGGATTAACCCTTTAATGATGTGCAGGCCAGAGCAATCCACCTGATTTCGCTTCGCTTCCAGACAGCCTGAGAAAAACCCTAAATTATTCATTCTGTGAAGGAGGCGGAGGAGGCCGTACACAGGATACCTTTTAAGACAACAGAACTCTGACAGAATCACCAACTTTTTAGCATAATGTGTGAGATGGGAACAAGGAAACGGTTTTAGCTTGTTCTGCCGGAAAACAGAGAGACGAAGCCGGAGTCACCCGCTGCAGACGTGCGCCTCCTGAACTAGAGGCCAACGCCACCCACTGACCTGGGCTCCATAAACACCAACTATCCATCCATCCACCTTTCTTTCTTTCTCTTGTGTTTTTCTCTCTTTTTCTCTCTCTCTTTCTTTACAACTTTCTTTTTTTCTTTCCAACTTTCTTTCTTTCCAACATTGTATCATCTATCTATCTACCGATCTTTTATCCATCTATCCATATTTATCCTTCCTTTCTTTCTCTCTCCGTTTTCTTTCTTTTTCTCTCCCATTTTCTCTCTCCCTTTCTCTCTCTTTCTTTCTTCAACCTAACGATGTATTGTATGTCTAACTAGCCATCTGCCCGCCTTTCTTTCTATTCTTTTTTTCTTTACAACTTTATTTTTTTTTTATTCTTTGCAACCTTATTTCTTTCTATCGATGTATCATCTATCTTTCTATCTACCGATCTTTCATCCTATCTACCGATCTTTTCATCTTATCTATCCTTTCTCTCTCTCTCTCTCTCTCTTTCTCTTTTTCACTCTCTTTCTTTACAACTTTCTTTTTTTCTTTACAACTTTCTTTCTTTCTAACAATGTACCATCTATCTATCTACCAATCTTTCATCCATCTATCCATATTTATCCATTCTTTCTTTCTCTCTCCTTTTTCGTTCTTTCTCTCTCATTTTTTTTCTTTCTTTTTTTTCTCTCCCATTTTCTCTCTCCCTTTCTCTTTCTTTCTTTCATCTAACAATGTATTGTCTAACTATCCATCCGCCAACCTTTCTTTCTTTTATTCTTTGCAACTTTCTTTCTATCAATGTATCATCTATCTATCTATTTTTTCTATCTACCGATCTTTCATCCATCTATCCATATTTATCTTTTCTTTCTTTCTTTCTTTCTTTCTTTCTTTCTTTCTTTCTTTCTTTCTTTCTTTTTCTTCTCTCTCTCCTTTTTCTTTCTTTCTTTTTCTCTCCCATTTTCTCTCTCCCTTTCTTTCTTTCTTTCTTTCTTTCTTTCTTTCTTCCATCTAACGATGTATTGTCTAACTATCCATCCGCCCACCTTTCTTTCTTTCTTTCTTTCTTTCTGTCATCCATCTACCGATGCATTAGAAAGAAAGAAAGAAAGAAAGAAAGAAAGAAAGAAAGAAAGAAAGGTCCTATCTATTAATCAATCTATTTATCTATCCACCTACTTTTCTTTCTTTACAACTTACTTTTTTCTTTCTTTCTTTCTCTCTTTCGTTGCAAGTTGCAACTTTCTTTCTAGCTATCTATTGATGTATTGTCTATCTATCTATTTATCTATCCACATTTCCTTTCTTTTCTTTCTTTCTTTCTTTTCTTTCTTTCTTTTTCTTTCTTTCTTTCTTTCTTTCTTTCTTTCTTATCTCCCCCCTAAGGAGGCTTCAGTCACTGACGTTTGTTGCATAGATATATAGATCCTATATATGCAACACACTTCAGTGACTGAAGCCTCCCCCAGTATGGGGGGAGATAAGAAAGAAAGAAAAATAGAAAGAAGAGGAAATGTGGATAAATAGATAGACAATACATCCATAGATGAAAGCAAGAAAGAGAAAAAAAAGATGGATAGATATAGATAGATGGATCCTATCTATCTATCTATATATCTATCTATCCACCCACCCACCCTTCTTTCTTTACAACTTATTTTTTCTTTCTTTCGTTGCAACTTTCTTTCTATCTATCTATTTATCTATCTATCTATCTATCTATCTATCTATCTATCTATCTATTCACCCACCTTTCTTTCTTTCTTTCTTTCTTTACAACTTACTTTGCAAGTTGCAACTTTATTTCTTTCTATCAATGTATATTATCTATCTTTCTTTCTTTCTTTCTTTCTTTCTTTCTTTCTTTTCTTTCTTTCTTTCTTTCTTTCTTTCTCACAGTGTGCACACAGCTTTCACACCGCTCACAGTGTGCGGTGAAATCAGAGTAAGCCATTTCAGTACAGGGGAGGAGCCGGTACAACTGTGGAAGTCTAAAGTGGCAGCTCTGACGGAGCTGGAGGATTTGTAGGTTTGGACAATGGCTCTGCTAGGATAACCTGCCGGCGTCGCCTCGCAGACACAATGGAAATCAGCGGCGTATCGTTGCGTTTTCCGGCGGCCTGGCTGTGCAGCGCAGGGTAATAAATGCGCAGAAGGAGTCACTTGTTATTAATGGCCCGTCAAAGCGCTGAGTCAAAAGGTGATTTCCATCACAGCATCGCGGGGATGATGGCCGGTTTCACCGGCTCTGCCTGTCTGCCGCTCGCATAAAACCCGCAATTACCTCCCTTTTATTTTCCCCAAGCGCAGCAGTTTAGGCCGATTCTTCTTTGTTTTAAAAGCGATAGGACGTCTCTCTATGCATTTCATTTTTCGTAAAAGAAATTGATTCGGTCAGTGCGGCCGGGTATTGGCGGTCCTAATTTTAGCACTATAACAGCTATACATGCTGCAATCTGATTGGGCAATGTCAATTTTTTTACCGAAACGGTGTAATGTAAACTATGTAGTAGGGATTCATTCGATTCCTGTCCCCATCCCTGTGCACATTTTCGTGCTACGCGTATAGGGCGGCCCATTTATTTCAATTGGGCTGCCCTATGTGCAGAAAACGCACAAAAGTAGCTCATCTAGGGCGTTAAGTCTCATGCGGCTTTAGCTATGAATTTTGACGAACATGCGCATCTGTTTGCCACATTTGGGGTGCCATTAACAATGAATTTGTTGTGCGTTTTTTGTGAACGTGTGCTTTTGACCGCATTCACAAAGCACACGAAAGTGAATGGGGACTAAGATAAAAAATGAATAGCCCATGAAAAGATAAAATAACAAAATAATACACATTGTTGCAATATTCACCTTCAATCAAAAGATTTCCCTTGCAATACTTTTTTTCTGCCACTAGGTGTCCTCACTCTGATGGCCAACATCATTCCACAATTCCTGCAATATTCACCTTCAATCTAAAGACCTTGCCTGCAGTACTTTTTTCTGCCACTAGATGTCCTCGGTCTGGTGGCCAGCATCATTCCACAACTCCTGCAATATTCACCTTCAATCTAAAGCCTTCACCTGCAGTACTTTTTTCTGCCATTAGATGTCCTCTGTCTAATGGCCAACATCATTGCACAACTAATGCACCTTCAATCTTAAGTCCTTACCGGCAGTACTTTATTCTGCCACTAGATGTCATTATTTTGATGGCCAGCATCATTCCACAACTACTGCAATATTCACCTGTAATTTAAAGCCTTCACCTGCAGTACTTTTTTCTGCCACTAGAGGTCCTCATTCTGATGGCCAACATCATTCCACAACTCCTGCAACATTCAACTTCAATCTAAAGCCTTCACCTGCCGTACTTTTTTCTGCCATTAGATGTCCTCTGTCTAATGGTCAACATCATTGCACAACTAATTCAATATTCATGTTCAATCTAAAGTCCTTACCTGCGGTACTTTATTCTGCCACTAGATGTCATCATACTGATGGCCAACATCAGTCCACAACTCCTGCAATATTCACCTTCAATCTAAAGCCTTCACCTTCAGTACTTTATTCTGCCACTAGAGGTCCTCACTTTTTTTTTATCCAACATCATTCCACAGCTCCTGCAATATTCACCTTCAATCTAAAGCCTTCACCTGCAGTACTTTTTTCTGCCACTAGATGTCCTCATTCTGATGGCCAACATCATTCCACAACTCCTGCAATACTCACCTTCAATTTAAGGCCAGGTTCACATATGTGCGGCTGTGGCTTGCAGTCTAGGGTCCAGTGCGTTTCTGTTCACCGGTTCAGGTGCGATTCAGGTGCAAATTTTTGCCTGAATTCGCACCTGAACCGGACCCAAAAATGCACAGGACCCTTTTTCTCAGTCTGGTGGTCAGAATCATTCAATCCCGGACCAGCCCCCAACCTGTGAATGGACAGTAAAAGGAGAAGCAGCACAGAGATCAGCTCATCTCTCTGTTACTCTTCTCTCTCCCCCAATCAGCATGCTTCTTGTCAGCACATCAACTAGTTGGCTCTTTGTTTGAACCCTGCAATTAGATGTCCTCCCTCTGATGGCCTACATCATTCCACAACTCCTGCAATACTCATCGTCAATCTAAAGCCTTCATCTGCAGTACTTTTTTCTGCCATTAGATGTCCTCAGTCTGGCGGTCAGAATCATTCAATCCCGGACCAGCCCCCAACCTGTGAATGAACAGTGAAAGGAGAAGCAGCACAGTGATCAGCTCATCTCTCTGTTACTCTGCTCTTTCCACCTATCGGCATGCTTCTTGTCAGCTCATCAACTAGTTGGCTCTTTGTTTGAACCCTGCTACTAGATGTCCTCCCTCTGATGGCCAACATCATTCCACAATTCCTGCAATACTCATAGTCAATATAAAGCCTTCATCTGCAGTACTTTTTTCTGCCATTAGATGTCCTCAGTCTGGCGGTCAGAATCATTCAATCCCGGACCAGCCCCCAACCTGTGAATGAACAGTGAAAGGAGAAGCAGCACAGTGATCAGCTCATCTCTCTGTTACTCTGCTCTTTCCACCTATCGGCATGCTTCTTGTCAGCTCATCAACTAGTTGGCTCTTTGTTTGAACCCTGCTACTAGATGTCCTCCCTCTGATGGCCAACATCATTCCACAATTCCTGCAATACTCATAGTCAATATAAAGCCTTCATCTGCAGTACTTTTTTCTGCCATTAGATGTCCTCAGTCTGGCGGTCAGAATCATTCAATCCCGGACCAGCCCCCAACCTGTGAATGGACAGTGAAAGGAGAAGCAGCACAGTGATCAGCTCATCTCTCTGTTACTCTGCTCTCTCCACCTATTGGCATGCTTCTTGTCAGCACATCAACTAGTTGGCTCTTTGTTTGAACCCTACTACTTGATGTCCTCCCTCTGATGGCCAACATCATTCCACAATTCCTGCAATACTCATCGTCAATCTAAAGCCTTCATCTGCAGTACTTTTTTCTGCCATTAGATGTCCTCAGTCTGGTGGTCAGAATCATTCAATCCCGGACCAGCCCCCAACCTGTGAATGGACAGTGAAAGGAGAAGCAGCACAGTGATCAGCTCATCTCTCTGTCACTCTGCTCTCTCCACCTATCAGCACATCAACTAGTTGACTCTTTGTGTGTTCACACCCACAGGAATTTGCCTGCAGTACTTTTCTTCAGTCACTAGATATCCTCAGTCTAATGGCCAGCATCATTCAACTGAGATCCTGGACCCGCCCCCAGTCTGTTGCTAGGCAGTGAAAGGAGAAGCAGCATCGCAAGGAGCTCATCTCTCTGTCACTCTGCTCTCTCCTTCTATCAGCAAGCATCTTGTCAGCACATACATTGATAGGCTTCTTGTGCTGCTTTCACCTCTCCCAGTCTAAGTTCTGCTGTACAGGGCCGGGGAAAGGACAATATCTGGTCAGATTCAGGTACTTACACTGCTTGTATTTAAAGGAATACAGAGCTGCATCAATGTGCATCTTTTATATCTGCCCCCAAGTTCAGCTTTTTTAGACTGGAATCAATGTTTTCCCCCCGGAGCGCCCCTTTATTTTCTCACTATGGTAGAGGATGCGTTGGATATTGTCGGAGATATTTCTCCCCTAAGCCCTGGCGGAAAAGTGAAAATCTTATTCCTGTAAGCCTCCAGACGCAGCGAAAAAAAGGCCGCTCTTTACTGATAAAGCTTGAGGATTTTGTTAAAGAGGCGGGTGGGATATTCCCGCGTCCCCTCCCCCCCACCCCCCATCCCGCGCTCTCATCGTCTTATCTCCCGACACGTGCGCGTCTCTTTCCTTTTTTTTTTTTTTTTTTCTCCCCTCGTCTGTCTCTTTCCTCCCTCTGACATAATTACCCGGCGTTTATTCACTTTCACTCCTCCGCCGAGTCACCTGCGCTGCCGCCGCGTAATTAAAAGACGTAGCGGGAGTCTTCATCAAAATCGCGTTCGAGTCCTTTTTTTTTTGTCTTTTCCTAGATCGTGGCGAAACCATAAGATAAGGAGCGATTGGTTCAAACAGAAGTATCATCTGTGTCATTGTTTTTCTGGACAGGAGCGGCATTTATAGTCCGTTATTTTCGCCGCGCTAATCGCTTTGGTACCAGTCGTCAAAATCATCTTTAATTGCAGCTGCAAAAATTCACTGTTAACTTGAATATACTTCTTGAGAGTTGGTCAGAGGTGACGCAATCATGTAAATCCTTTTGCTTGTTGAAGTTCTCGGTGGTGTTCACAAAATGTTTGACACAGATCCGCCCCCCCCCCCCCCCAACTGCAGCGTCTCACCTTGTGACTTGCTACAAAGTTACAATGTAAAGTCTGAGTGATCACTGGGGGGGGGGGATTGAGAAAATGCTTTTTCTTACCTGCAGAAGACTGATGACGTAATCTCAACCTAGGCCCTAGTCAAAGTTGCTTTTTTTATGACACTGGCAGAACCAGGAGAGAAGTGCGGAAGGTTTAGATGACCTGTTGGGTTTTTATTGATGGGTCCTCCTAGTAAAGTCCCCCCCCCTTTGCTGTCCTATTATTTCTGTTCTAGAATTGAAGAAGAAAAGGCAAATCTCAAATTGGGATAGCTGTTCTGTTCCAGATGAGGCTTTTTGCCCTCACTTCCTGTCTTGGAGACACAACAGGAAGTGAGGAAAAATCCTTTGAGCTGTGAAAACCTAACCTGAACTATGGGCAGGGATAAACGACACTAACTAATGCAGCTTTGTAATCACTAATCCATCATTAAATTAGTTTTTGTTTTTTAAATGCAAGCTGTGCAGTTCCTTAAATCTGACCCAGTTTCAGCCTCTTCCATTCCCTGTTCAGCAGGGCTGGGCTGTGAGAGGAAGAAGCAGCACAAGGAGCCAATCAGTTCAAGTGCAATAAATGGAGAAAGCCTAGCGACAGAGAAATGTGCTTCTTCTCTTTTCACTGTCCAGTCACAGGTTGGGGGCTCGTCCGGGATGAGCTGGGTTTCAGAGGATTCTGAGCATCAGACTGAGGACATCTAGTGGCAGAAAAAAAGTAGCGTTGGGGAAATCTCTGGAATAAAGTCGAATATTAATATCTTTTCATGAGCTTTTTGTTTGAATCTTTTATTTCTGCCCACCGTTCTGGCTTTATACTACCATCTTAGAACTGCGGGCTAAGCGACATGTACGGAGGTTAGGACATCTTGGTCCAATGGGCAGGGATAAACAATACAAATGAATGCAGCTTTGTAATCACTAATCTATCATTAAATGTGTGGTTTTTTTTTTTTGTAATGCAAGCTGTGCAGTTCCTTAAATCTGACCCAGCATCAGCCTCTTCCATTCCCTGTTCAGCAGGGCTGGGCTGTGAGAGGAAGAAGCAGCACAAGGAGCCAATCAGTTCAAGTGCAAACAAAAAGCATGCTGATAGATGGAGAGATCCTAGAGACAGAGAGATGTGCTTCTTCTCTTTTCACTGTCCAGTCACAGGTTGGGGGCTCGTCCGGGATGATCTGGGTTCAGAGGATTCTGAGCATCAGTGGCAAAAAAAAAGCAGCGTTGGGGAAATCTCTGGAATAAAGTCGAATATGAATATCTTTTCATGAGCTTTTTGTTTGTGTCTTTTATTTTTTCCCACCGTTCTGGCTTTACACTACCATCTTAAAACAGCGGGCTAAGCGCCAAGTACGGAGTAGACATGTGCACAATAGAAAAATTTGTTTATTTTCATTTCATTTCTTTCGTTTCCGTTGATTCGTAATTTCGTAAGAGTTATTTTTTTGTTGATTCGTTTTTTTCGTGAGTTTAATTTTCGTTTATTCGAAATTCGGACGCATTCGTATTTTCGTAGATTTAGTTACATTCGTACTTTCGTTAGATTGATTTATTCGTAACATTGTTTTCGTAGATTCGTAATCGGAGCATAATTCATAATTTTATGTAATGTGTATGCTATTATTACATTTTAAGAGACACGGAAAATTACGAATCGAAAAAAAAAAGTTACGAATGTACGAATTTTTTCGTTCAATCCATTCGAAGCACGTTAAGCAGCGCCATTGTAAGAGACACGGAAAATTACGAATCGCAAAAAAAAAAAAAAGTTACGAATGTACGAATTTTTTCGTTCAATCATTCGAAGCACGTTAAGCAGCACCATTGTAAGAGAGACACGGAAAATTACGAATCTAAAAAAAAAAAAAAAAGTTACAAATGTACGAATTTTTTCGTTCAATCCATTCGAGGTACGTTAAGCAGCGCCATTGTAAGGGACACGGAAAATTGCCAATTCAACAAAAAAAAAAAAGTTACGAATGTACGAATTTTTTTCGTTCATTTTGATTTTCGTTGTTCCTGTTTTCGTTTTTCGGATTTTCTTCTTTCGTAGATTCGTTGTTTCTAATTATTTTTTTTTCGGATTTTCATTGTTTTCGGATTCGTTCGATTCGAACGATTCGTTATTCGTTAAAATTTTTAGCGAATCGTTCGTTCATTCGTACGATAACGAATGAACAAAAATAACGAAAAAAAACAAAAAAAAAACAAAACAAATTGCACATGTCTAGTGCAAACAAAAAGCATGCTGATAGATGGGGAGAGCCTAGCGACAGAGAAATGTGCTTCTTCTCTTTTCACTGTCCAGTCACAGGTTGGGGGCTCGTCCGGGATGATCTGGGTTCAGAGGATTCTGAGCATCAGACTGAGGACATCTAGTGGCAGAAATAAAAGTAGCGTTGGGGAAATCTCTGGAATAAAGTCGAATATTAATATCTTTTCATGAGCTTTTTGTTTGTATCTTTTATTTTTGCCCACCGTTCTGGCTTTATACTACCATCTTAGAACTGCGGGCTAAGCGCCATGTACGGAGGTTAGGGCATCTTGGTCCAAGTGATCAAAATTTGAGACTCATCACGACTGGGGGGGGAAAAAGAAAAAATAAAAATCTGTCTGTGTTATTATCTCACGCCTTTTGTCTCGCTATTGACCGCGGCGATCCAGTACCGGCCATTTGTATTCCTACATAATTCCGCACGGCAGAGAACATCCCTTTGTCACGGAGATGAGCAGACGGGGGACTCGGGGACGCGTCGGAGATCAAGGGGACTTTGTGAAACAGATCAAAGTGGCTGCAAAGTGACTGAGATGGGAGGAATATTTAAAGAGACGTGACCTTTGTGTGATGGTATTAGAGTCAGGAAATGCAGTCAAACGCTAAAACGAAGTGACACGTATCTCCTGGGTAATGAGGACTTTGCCGTGTCGCTGCCGTCCGAACCCAATAGTTTTTTTTTTTTTTTATGTGCGCGTGCATCTCTGCGATTAGACCCGATGGACAGTCATTCCTAAGTCACCAGAAGAGAGTTTAATCTCCGCAGGAAACAGACGCGACTGCGCTAAGCCCTGGAAATAAAATGTCTGCAAAGGGTGTAATCCCCCCCCCCCCCGTTGGCCGTGCAGGGCCGAGGTGAAAGGCTTGATTCGATTTTCAGGAATGTTGCGAGCTGTGAACGGCGTCCACTTCCTTCGTGTAACTTTAGTTGGGTTCTGCGCGCCCTACTGCAGCTTTCATTCCAGATCACTCCCCCCTGAGGACTTGAAAGGAAAACAAACCTCTGATTGGCCACTTCATTGACAGCTAAGCCACTGATTAGCCAAGGTGCCCTAGCCCTATGTGAATAAGGTGGCCAATGAAAAGCTTTGCCAAATTCCCAAGACCCAATCCTAGGTTTAGAAATGTATAAAAGGAGCCCGATGGCGCCGAATATCGAATCAAGCCCCCCCCCCCGGCCCTGCGCGGCCATCGGGGGGGGAGGCTTGATCCGATATTCGGCAAGGTTGCGAGCTGTGAACGTCGTCCACTTCCTTCGTGTAACTTTAGTTGGGTTCTGCGCGCCCTACTGCAGCTTTCATTCCGGATCACCTGCCCCCCCCCCCCCCCCCGAGATCTGTGGTTATCCAAAGGATTGCAACAATTCTAGCCACCATTTTGGCAGCAGCCATATTGGCACTTTCTGGGATTTTATAACATTTTGGAATCTAGGGAAGGGACTTGAGGGGAAAACAAACCTCTGATTGGCCACTTCCTTGACAGCTAAGCCACTGATTAGCCAATATGCCCTTGCCCTATGTGAATAAGGTGGCCAATCAAAAGCTTTGCCAAATTCTCAAGCCCCAATCCTAGGTTTAGAAATGTATAAAAGAAGCCCAATGGCGCCATTACGGTCACCAACAAAATGCCAACTGGAGAAAGGGATTTCCAACTGATTGCAGCAACACTATGCATGAGGGTCTTTCAACCATGGAACCAAAGTGCTCCTCCCCCGATGGCCATGCAGGGCTGTGGTGAAAGGCTTGATTCGATATTCGGCAATGTTGCGAGCTGTGAACATCGTCCACTTCCTTTGTGTAACTTTAGTTGGGTTCTGCGCCCCCTACTGCAGCTTTCATTCCGGATCACTCCCCCCCCCCCCCTGATGTCTGTGGTCATCCAAAGGATTGCAACAATTCCAGCCACCATTTTGGCAGCAGCCATATTGGCACTTTCTGGGATTTTATAAAATGTATGAATCTAGAAAAGGGACTTGAAAGGAAAACAAACCTCTGATTGGCCACTTCATTGACAGCTAAGCCACTGATTAGCCAAGATGTCCTAGCCCTATGTGAATAAGGTGGCCAATCAAAAGCTTTGCCAAATTCCCAAGACCCAATCCTAGGTTTAGAAACGTATAAAAGGAGCCCAATGGCACCATTATGGTCACCACCAAAATGCCAACTGGAGAAGGAGATTGCCAGGTGTTCCTCCCCCTGATGGCCATGCAGGGCCGTGGTAAAAGGCTTGATTCGATATTCGGCAATGTTGCGAGCTGTGAACATCGTCCACTTCCTTCCTGTAACTTTAGTTGGGCTCTGCACGCCCTACTGCAGCTTTCATTCCGGATCACTCCCCCCTCTGCCTTTCAGCCCAGTCATTGTACGAATCGTTGGATGGGTTTTACTTTTGCAGCGCAAAGGTATTTATAAGATCGAAAACTCCAGCACCGAATGTGTAAAGTGCCGGGCTGTGAGTAATGCCAGGGAAAATAAAGGTAGCCAGTATTCTCAACCATAGAGCTATGCCCTCTATTTCCCAGGGACCGGTCGTGTAACATCCTTGTAGTATTTTATTTCTACGGCTAGGTTCACACCTATGCACTGTGCAAAATAGCACAGAGACGTGCTGCCATTTAGCAGATGTGTGGCAGTGAGATTAGGGTTCCCGCAAGAGAAAAACAAAAAGCTCATTAAAAACCAGGGTTTGATGCAATATTCTGCTTCATTAGAGAGATTTCCCCAGTAGTACTTTTTTCTGCCACTAGATGTCCTCAGTCTGTGGCCAAAATCACTAAATCCCGGACCAGCCCCCAACCTGTGACTGGACAGTGATAGGAGAAGCAGCACACTCTCTGTCACTCAGCTCTCTCCACTTATCGGCATGCTTCTTGTCAGCACATCAACTGATTCGCTTTTTATGTGTACGCACCACAGTTGCCACTGAACACGCCCATTTCTGCATTTTTTCAGCGCATTCCCGCGTGTCGCGTGTAAGGCAGTGCATTAATTTCAATGAGCAGGCCTACACGCAAGAAATGCTGAAAAGAAGGCACTGAGTCTTTTCCAAATACACACCTCACCAGATACATTGGCTTTTCCAAACACACGCACTTTCTTTTAGCAGACGCGCAACGGTGTCAATAATGGTTAATGGCACCTCCACGCATCTGGAAACGCTCACAGTTCGATGCGTTGCATTTTTTAGGAAAAGAGTCAGGGACTGCTTTTCCGTGTCTCTCATATGCGAACGCCCTATAAGTGGGAACCCTTCTCTTGTGTGGCAGGCCTTGCCGCCCCTCTGAAAAGCGATCTGCTGTGAATCACATTTCAGAGGGTAGTTGACAGGTGGTTGGGAGGCCATATAATGTCTACTTTCTGCCTGTTTTAACCCTACAAAAGGCTGAACGACTGCGCCAAAAACGTGCGCATTGCACGCGTTGCAAGGTGGTAGCGACGGTACTGCCCACTTAATGCAACAAGTGTTTCATTTTAGCGTGGCTGCGTGTCTTTGTTTAGGTGGGGCGGTAAAACCATGGCTCGTCCGCCTGATTTTTACTGCCTCCACCCCGGAATAAGCCCTTATGCCCCGTACACACGGTCGGAATTTCCGACGGAAAATGTCCTATCGGACCATGTTGTCGGAAAATCCGACCGTGTGTGGGCGCCATCGGACTTTTTCCGTCAGAATTTCCGTCGGAAAAAATTTGAGATCGTGCTCTCAAATTTTCCGACAACAAAGTCCTATCGGACTTTTTCCGATCGTGTGTAGCGAATTCCGACGGACAAAGTGCCACGCATGCTCAGATCAAATTACAAGACCAAAGCTATTGGCTACTAGCCTCTACGTAGTCCCGTCGTACGCAACGAACGTCACCACGTTCAGAATGATCAGATTTTCCGACAACTTTGTCCGACCGTGCGCATGCAATACCAGTGTCGGACAAAATCCGTCGGAAAAAATCTGACGGATTTTGTGGTCGGAAATTCCGACCGTGTGTACGGGGGCTTACAGTGATGGCGTCTTTACGACGCTGGTTATTGTAGTGGGAGGACCCAAGCGTCTCAGGCTCCCAGGTTGTCTCTCACACTCTTGCTGCCTCATTCGATTGGCTGTCACACTTTTGATTGCCCACCTTTGTTCTCATTGAATGTGCTTTAGACATGTGCACAACAAAAAAATTTGTTTATTTTCGTTTCGTTTTTTTCGTTTCCGTTGATTCGTAAATTCGTAAGTCGTCGGTGTTCGTATTCGTAACGATTCGTGTTTTCGTAAGAGTTATTTTTTTCGTTGATTCGTTTTTCCGTTAGTTTAATTTTCGTTTATTGGTTTATTCGAAATTCGGACGCATTCGTATTTATTCGTACTTTCGTAACATTCGTAGATTCGTAATCGGAGCATAATCCATAATTTTATGTAATGTGTATGCTATTATTACATTTTAAGAGACACGGAAATCTACGAATCGAAAAAAAAAGTTACGAATGTACGAATTTTTTCGTTCAATCCATTCGAAGCACGTTAAGCAACGCCATTGTAAGAGACACGGAAAATTACGAATCGAAAAAAAAAGTTACGAATGTACGAATTTTTTCGTTCAACCTATTTGAAGCACGTTAAGCAGCGCCATTGTAAGGGACACGGAAAATTACCAATTCAACAAAAAAAAAAAAAGTTACGAATGTACGAATTTTTTCGTTCATTTTCATTTTCGTTTTTCGGATTTTCTTCATTCGTACATTCGTTGTTTCTAATTTGTTTTTTTCGGATTTTCGTTATTTTCGGATTTGTTCGATTCGAACGATTCGTTATTCGTTAAAAATTTTTGCGAATCGTTCGTTCATTCGTATGATAACGAATGAACGAAAATAACGAAAAAAAAACGAAAAACGAAAAAAAAACAAAACGAATTGCACATGTCTAATGTGCTTACTCCCATTGCATGATGGGAATTGTAGTCTGAATCAGTGGTGACCCACAGTAAAAGAAAGCGACATTGCTGCTGCATCGATCCCTCCTGCGGGGTGCGGGTGTAGCTACTAAATAGGAGATTTTACAATAATCGAAAAAAAAGGCCTCTTGAGAGGGTGACAACGCGAGAGCACAGTTGGGAGACAGGGACAGAGCGGTGTCACCCCGTAGCAGGAAGTGCCTGAACAAGGCAGGATCACAAGGGATTCTTTTCATGGAAAGCTGCAGATTGCAAATTTACTTTTGCAAATGATATTACCATGTTAAAGCTTATATGAGATTATAGTAAATGGGTTTACGACGACTTTACCGCGGCTCTTTCGGCGTTACATCTACTTAGTCCTCTGGCGTACGTGGCATACCAAGCATGCCCAGGGATCCGGGAGCTTCGCAGGGATGGCGTTAAAGCGAAGTAGCTGTGAAACGCGTTAGTGCAGCGTGACACCTCGGAATAGGAGCGGGGGAGGGGAGGAATCCCCCTGACGCAGCCATAGTCGAGCTCAGAACATTCTCTTCATCTTCCCATCGACTCCCAGGTGGGACTCCTGTCTCGGTCTGAGCTCTCGCCAAGCAGACAGCCACAAAGAGCAAGGCGTGATTTAAATCGGGAAAGCAGGGGAGAAAAGGAAAAGTTATTCCACCTCCAGAGGAGACGCAAGATGCAGCCTCAAAGCTAAAAGAACCTTTATAGAGTTTTGGGGGGAAGCGGGGACCAGGGTCTGTCCTTGCGCTGCAGCGAGACGTGCGTCTTCGCCGCTGCCGCCTTATTATTCCACTGCGCTGTTTTCTCTGGATTTGGTACAAGGGCATTTTTTTTTTTGAATAATACCTATTGAAGCCCAACTCCAGCTGAAACACCTTTCGAATGGAGTATGGAAGGGTTAGAGTTTTATTGCTGGCTGCTGGCAAGATTTTCCTTCATTTCCTGTCCTGGTGACCAGTGATGTAAGTAACTGAGTTAAAATAAACTGAGTTACGTAACGCAGTTACTTTAGAGGGTAACGAGTAATCTAACTGATTACTTTTCCCCTCATGGTAACTCAGTTCCCATTACTTTGGCTTAGTTACCCCAATTACATCTACCGCCACTAGATGGCAGTAGTGTAATTCCGGTGTCCTGCCGAAAAAGTTCCCCCGCTGGATAAGGACCCCCCTGTACTGCGCAGGCGCAGCACTTGCGCAGTACGAAGGACTACGGAGCTTCCGAAAATTGCCGAACCTAAACAGCTCTGAGTGAACTCTACACCGTGCAGGCGCAGTTAACATGTAATTGTACGAGGCGATGTCGCACGCTCCTGATGCTCGTGCTACTCTGCAAGGGGCGTCTATCGTGTAACTAAGGGGCGGGTCTAGTATTACTGTAACCAAGGGGCGCATTTATTATTATTGTTATATATCGAGCTCTGCCCATTAATTTAACATTCGCCCTCTTCTGTAGAAATCCGCCCCTTATATGATATAATAATAATAGACCCGCCCCCTTGCTTACACGCTATAACAGATCTGCCCCTTGGTTAGAGTAATAATAGAGCAGCCCCTTGGTTACACGATATACAATAATAATAAATGCGCCCCTTGGTTACAGTAATACTAGACCCGCCCCTTAGTTACACGTATAGAATATTAAAAAAAAAAGTCACAGTTACTTTGCTGCGTAACTAATTACTTTTCCAATGTAGTAACTGAGTTACTAACGCAATTACTTTTTGGGAGAAGTAATTTGTAACTTAACTAATTACTTTTTTAAAGTAAGATGACCAACACTGCTGGTGACACCAGCATGTGTGAGAAATTTCCTTAACTGAGATGCAGCCGCAATTAAAAAGTGACTGAGGGTCTTCCACACTCTATCCAAAACTATCCAGAAAAACTATTGTATGGACTTAGGCTTTAACCTGTTGCCCCCCATGTAATGCATACGCACGGCAACCAAGAGGGTGGGCTTTAACACCCACACACATGCATCCATGGGCACTCCCAGCATGGTAACCAAGCTGTCAAAAACAGATCCTGGACTCCGGTAATGATCGGCAGCTGATGGGACTGGCTCCTGATCACCTGACCACAGTGACAGCCAATCACAGAGGTCATGTGATCAGACAAATCTTCCTCCTCTCCCTTCAGGGCACAGTGCCCAAGTAGTCAAAGGCAGCCCCCAGTCTCTAGTACTGATTGGGAGCCGGTGGAAACGGCTCCTGATCATGTGACCACTGTGACAGCTAATCAGTGGTCATGTATGAGAATGATCTGCATTACAGAACAAGTCAAAGTTGAATGTGACTAACTACTACTAGCTAGTAGGGCTGTTACTGATTAAAATTTTCGTGTTCGAATTAATCGATTTTTTTTTTAATCGACTAATTTTCAAATAATTATAACGCACATACAGATCCAACTACTTTTAGCTGATCTCCTTGCATTGCAACTCTGCATTAGTCAGTGGTAAATGTGGTATACACTATATACAATCACCCGACACTAGTTAGTTTCCACAATCCATGACTTAACTTCACAGTTCACACAAATACGTTTTAAATTCAAACTGTAGCACTGACGTAAGTAATTTTTTTTTCCACAGTAGCGTGACAATCCCTCCCCCTCCGGTCTAACTAATCACTCTCACCTTATGGCATGGACCCCTGTGCAAACAGGTGGTCATGCAAGCGGGTATCAAAAGGGTTAACATGGACCATAAACTTCTCTCACGTCTCCTTAGATCTCAGCAAGGACGCAGGTCATGGGTAGAAAGAAAAGATCTAAGTGCTCACCGCTTAAGTATAAGATTAAATTTTTGTGTTCAAACACAAACTACTCACATAAAGATGATAAAAACACAGCATGTAAAGCCGACAATCGTGTTATTTCCGTAGGGCAGCAGCGGGTGACGCCATGCGTAGCTCCTCCCCCATACGCGTTACGTTCAATCAGAACTTCGACGTCACCGGACTCCTCCCCCCTTCAATTCGTTAGCAGACGGAGGCACTTGTGGAAGGTGGGGAGGAGTCCGGTGACGTCACCGGATCTCCGACAGAACTCCCTGAAGACCCAGAAGCTGGCGGAGAGGTGAGTACCGATCAAAAGAATTTTGATCGATCAAAAAAATGAACGATTAATCGAGGAATTCATCTTTCATTTTCACAGCCCCACTAACTAGACATCTTTTTACCATGGAAGAACCCTTAAAATAACTTTACGGTCTCATGGAACTAATAATTACTATATCTACAGTTCAAGGAATATTAGTGTGATGTTCAAGGGGAAGAATGATCCTTACTTTAGTGGTCAAGAATGGTGGACAAGGATAGGTAAAGGGACAATAATGCAATGATTTGGCCCATTATACTGTTCTATGGTGGCCTTTTGAGGTCATTCTTCACCAGGTCCAAAGCATGGCTCACCAACGGTAATACCTTTATGATCCTCTAGATCACTTTGGTGATTCCTTGAGGAACATTGGTGTCATGGTCAATGAGAAGAATGCCCCTTACAATGATGTTCACTGGAAAGAATATCCCCTTACAGATAGCTAAAAAGATCATTGGTGTCAGTGGTTACTTTTTTGAAAGTCAAAAAATTGCTTAAGGAACCCCTGGCAACCTCGGGAGGAACTCTACGGTTCTATGGAACCTTGGTTGACAAAGGCTGAGCTTGGCAATGGATAAATGAGAACAATCACAGACTAACTGCCCCCAGATCAACAAGTATTTTTTATTGAAATATTATACAAAAAAGAAAGGGCATATATACATGGGCACATTTCAAAGACAGCATTTCACACATAATAGTTTTCTTTTAGGTTTACGTGATTTTTGAAGGTTTTTTTTCTTCATGAAATAATAGAAGCTTGTTGGTCCTTGACAGACGTAATCCTTTTATGAAAAAAAAAAAATCTCTGGCATTCTTTTCCTCCATAACAATAGATCATTGGTGGGGACGTGCATGTGTGGCCCCAGGTCCTCTGTGCTCCAGGAATAATGCATCTCAGTATGACAATGGAACTGTGTGCTCTAAGATCATCCAAAACCGCACAATTATTTCATAAAAAAAATCTCTGCTGAAAGGGCCTTTATAGGGAGCATTTATTTCAAATAATACATGTGTTATTTGGCACTTTTATATAGAGTACAAAAAAGTGCTTTAGAAAAGCCCGCAGCTATTTTTTACAGTGGTTGTGGCTGACGATACGAATCTACGGTGGCCTTTTAAGGATATTCCTCACCAGAGCATGGCTGATGATGCAATCATTTGGGAAACTCTTCCATGGTGGACTCTTATGCCACGTACACACGGTCGGAATTCTCGTCGGAAAAAGCTCTGATGGTTTTCCCGTCGGAATTACGACAGAATTTCGCTCAAACTGTCTTGCCTACACATGGTCACACCAAATTCCGACAGTCTGTAACACAGCGGCATAAAACACGCTCGACAGCACTATAAAAGGGAAGTTTAATGCTTCCAAGCATGCGTCGAATTGTTTCCGAGCATGCATCGAATTGTTTCCGAGCATGCGTCGGAATTGCATAGACACGATCGGAAAATCCGAAAGAAAGGTTTTCCGTCGGAAAAATTAAGAACAGGTTCTCAATCCAAAGTCCGTCGGAAATTCCGACAGAAAAAGACCGATGGGCGTACACACGGTCGGAAAATCCGTTGAAAAGCTCCCATCGGAAATTCCGACCGTGTGTATGCGGCATTAAGGACATTCTTCACTAGGTTTGGTCCAAGGCATGGCCAGTAATGCAAAGATTTGGCCCATTATACTGTTCTATGGTGGCCTTTTAAGGTCATTCTTCGCCGGGTCCAGAGCATGGCTGACTAATGCCCCGTTCACACGGTCGGAAATTCGTATGTGGTCTCGTATTTTTCCATGGTGCCCTTTTAAGGACATTCTTCACCAGTTTCACAGCTTGGTCGAATACTCAATGGTTTGTTCAATAACACTGTTCTATAGTTGCTTTTAAGGTCATTCTTCATCAGATCCACTACATGGCTAACTAAGCAACGATTAAACCAATGGTAGCGTTCTATGGTGTCACTAAAGCCTGGGAACGATTGACTTGACAATGGTTTGGCTGTTGATACCATTAAAAGGTGACCTTTTTATAGGATTTCTTCAGAGCGTAGATGACAAATCAATGGTTTGGGCTGATTAGATTATTCTATGGTTATATTTTGTTTTCCTCATCCGATCCAGAATATGACCAACTCTATATTTAAGGTTACATAGTTAGTAAGGTTGAATAAAGACACCAGTCCATCCAGTTCAACCTGAGTGAGTGTCCACAATTGTCCATATCCCTGTACATTGCACACTCACATCAGTCCCTACCCTCAAGGAGCCCACAATCCAAGGTCCACGTGCATATACTAGGACCAATTTCTGGACAGAAGCCAATTAACCTACCTGCATGTCTTTGGAGTGTGGGAGGAAACCCACGCAGGCACAGGGAGAACATGCAAACTCCAGGCAGGTAGTGTCGTTGGGATTTGAACCAGCGACCCTTCTTACTGCTGGGTGAGAGTGCTAACCACTACACCACTGTGTCACCCTACAGGTTCTCCTGTTCTGTACAGTAGGGGATGTAAATGGTAGGACTGACCCTGTAAAATCAGCTTGTCAAGGCAAAACTATGGGAGCTGCCACTGTTGACTTTTTTTCAATGGCCGCAGAGTCAACTTGATTCTGTCTTTGCTACCGAATAAATTGTTGGCCAAGAACAACATTCAATAGGTATGTAAACCTCACTGACTGCATGCTTGCTGTGGGCCCATAACCTCTAGATCAGGGTTTCTCAACCAGGGTTCTGTGGAACCCTTGGGTTCCCCTAGAGGTTGCTAGGGGTTTCTCAACCAGGGTTCCGTGAAATTCTTCCCTTGGGTGTCTTTGCTACCGAATAAATTGTTGGCCAAGAACAACATTCAATAGGTATGTAAACCTTGGGTTCCTCTAGAGGTTGCTAGGGGTTCCCTGAGCAATGGTCAATTTCTGCCTCTCAGATAAGTCCTCAAGGCCACCATTGATCTTTTTAGTTACCTGTAAGGGGGTAATTCTTTCCAATAACCACAAGGGTAAAAAGCATTCTTCTCGTTGACCATCACACTAATGTATGATGAGTTGTAGATTTTTCATTTTTGGCAGGGGTTCCCCAAGACCGGAGAATTATTTCCAGGGTTCCTTCGTGTTGAAAAGGTTGAGAAAGGCTGCTCTAGATAGTAAAACCAAGATAAGAAGGCAAGTCCCGAAAGCTGCACCTTTAGAAATGAGTCTGCAATGGCAGCCCCCCATGAAGCTATCTTGACGGGCTCACTTTAAGTTTCCCTGATGCGTGTTTGAATAGTATGCAGTGATTTTTTTTTCCCGGCACTGGATGCAGAAACTGTAAAGAGTTACACCGCCAAGCCAGCATGCCAGGGCTTTGCTTCCGCAGCATTTTCTGTCTTAGTGATTTTTCTTTTCTACAATTAATTTAATTGACTGAGATAGATAAGGAATCGGAGTACGGGGTGCACTTAAAGCATGCTTTTAGTAAATTAAACTTTTCGGGATCTGTAAATTAAAAAAAATCTCTTAGGCTTAACTAGTAGCCTTGGAGAGCTGACAAATGACATAAGCATCTTGTAGAGCTTGGACTAAGAGCAGAGATAAAATACTGGCTATGGCTTATAGCCAGATGGGGGGCCGTAGCATGTGCATTAGGGTGGTGGTGTTATCATTTGGAAACCAGGGATCTGATATCTGATTGTGGCCAAGAAAACTGTTCTATCTGTAAGCGCGCATTCGGAATGATTATTGCAACTGGTACCATGTGACATTTTTGCTGTTCCGTATTTCCTTCATTGCATTTCATACACTGATTTGTAAAGGCTCCCCCTAGTGGCCTTTTATATAGCAGGGCATATGTTTCGAAACCTTGCTTAACCACTTTCAGACTGTACCATTTTGCTGGCTTAAGACCAGACCACTTTTTGCGATTCGGCACTGCGCGCTTTAACTGACAATTGCGCGGTCATGCGGCGTGGCTCCCAAACAAAATTGACGTCCTTTTTTTTCCCACAAATAGAGCTTTCTTTTGGTGGTATTTGATCGCCCCTGCGGTTTTTATTTTTTGCGCTATAAACAAAAAAAGAGCGACAATTTTGAAAAAAACACATTATTTTTTACTTTTTGCTATAATAAATATCCCCCAAAAATATATAAAAAAATATATTTTTTCCTCAGTTTAGGCCGATACGTATTCTTCTACATATTGTTGGTAAAAAAAAATCGCAATTAGCGATTATTAATTGGTATGCGCAGAAGTTATAGCGTTTACAAAATAGGGGATAGTTTTATAGCATTTTTATTAATAATTTTTTTTTTTACTAGTAATGGCGGCGATCAGCGATTTTTCTTATGACTGCGACATTATGGCGGACACATCGGACATTTTTGACACATTTTTGGGACCATTGTCATTTATACAGCAATCAGTGCTATTTAAATGCACTGATTCCTGTATAAATGACACTGGCAGTGAAGGGGTTAACCACCAGGTGGCAGTGTAGGGATTAAGTGTTCCTAGGGGCGTGTTACTAACTGTGGGGGGGGGGGCGTGGCTGTGATTTAGTGAACACTGATCTCTGCTCCAATCACAGGGAGCAGAGATCAGTGTCACTAGTTGATAGGCAGAACGGGGAGATGCTGTTTACTTCCGCATCTCCCAGTTCAGCCGTCCCGTGAGACGATCGCGGGTATCCCCGCGGCGATCGAGTCCGCGGGACCCGTGACCGGACCCACGGGGGTCCGGCGCGCGCACGCGATGGCATGGCGGCGACTTAAAGGGGACGTACCTGTACACCCTTGTGTCTGTCCGTGCCTTTCTGCCGACTTACATCGTCGTGCGCCGTTCGGGAACCGGTTAAAGAAAACTTGTCACAAGGGTTAGTTTTGGGGATCCAGGGTTGATTTAAGGGTTAAAGAGCTGGATTCTCGTCACCCCCGGATAGACCTCCTCTCACTAGGCCTAGCAGCCGGTGAAGTGTTAGGTAAAGCAAAGTCTCTGCCACAGACTTGAATGTAGAACACTTGAGAAAAGTCTCTGCCACAGACTTGAATGTAACTGAGGGACTTAGACAAATTTAGAGCACTATCATACGGTACCAGTATCTCGCAGCCGGTCCGGCGATACCGTATGAGTGTAGATCTATTTAGTGTCCTTCAACTGAGCCTCCAGGCTCCTTCAGAGAAACCAGCCTTATGCATGGCCTTCTCCCGAAGAGTCCTCCCCTGGGTGCTTCTTCAGTTGCTGGACCTCTCCTTAGATGAGACGGCACCGAACCACTCTTGGATAATTAGGCCTCGATATCCATTCGGGCCTGTCCCTGCAGTTGCTTCGCCTCGGACTATCCAGCCCCGAGGCTTGGAATTGCATGTATCTGCACCCCAGGCCATGAGGGCCATGAGGGCTGGTCAGGAGGACCAGGACCAAACAGACAGAAGATATCTTCTGCACCGGAACCCCCGAAACACGTGATCTCATACCTTAAATACCCCCTCCCAGAAGGCACAGCAGGACGACACTCCCACTGGGCTGGTTCTGAGAGAAAGAAGGGCATCCAATACACCCAGCTAAACTGCGTTCTCATACCCGCCGACGGTGACAGCGACACCTACGGCCAAGGAGAACCAGCTAGACTGATACTGAGACCATAATTTGGCATAATTGGCCCCAAAACCCAACTGTGGTTTTAGGAACATTAACTTTGAAAAACACATAGCGTGTGCTCGTCAGGAGCCAGCGCTACAATAGTGTATGTGCGCATTTGTATATATATATATATATATATATATATATATATATATATATATATATATATATATATATATACCATATATCCTGTATAAATGTACAATATGTAAAGCTCTGCGTAAACTGAATAAAAAATTGAATAAATAGATCTTAGTTTCCCTCTAAGCTTTGCTGGCTTTTTCTGCTTCCTCTGTCAACCCTTTCCCCCATAAGCATGTATGAAAGACCTGTAATTAGATTGTCAGCTTCTGTGACGAGAAGCTGATTTGGCTGCTGCGTTAATCTCTCCGGCTCTATTGTCTGGTGCGATGCGCGGCTTCCATCAATATGCAGGTATTAGGCTCTCTCCCAAACCTGCGCTGCCTCCCGGCCTCCTGGGACGCGGGCCCGAAACAACGGGCATGAAAACTGGCATCTCTGCCTATTTAAAAATGCTAATGAGGAATTCGGAGGTGCCAAACAATGGAACAGGACAAAGAGGAGGGGGGGGGGGGCGCTTCACGTGGGCGATGTGGTGTAATATATCTCCACCAGCTGACGGAGATTTGTAAGCCTTATACGGCGATGCTGTGCTGTGCATTCTGTACATTTACAAGTCTGGCAGCTTGTCAGAAAACGGACCGGCTCAGCCGCCTCTGCCAGAAGCCGTCAACGCATTAGCTGGGCAAGCGGACCAGGCACACGTATCTGCGACCAAAGCCGCGCCGGAAGCTTTTGCTGTCAGTTTGGCGGCTTCCAAGCTTGCCTGTTGGAGTGCGACTGCAAAATCCCCACCATCCTAGATGGGACTTCGTAGCGTTCCGTCACTCTCCTACTACAATTAAAGGGAATGGGTCAAATCAATCTTAGTGGACATGTGCAGAACGAAAAATTTAAGGGAATGGGTCAAATCAACCTTAGTGGACATGTGCAGAACGAAAAATTAAAGGGAATGGGTCAAATCAACCTTAGTAGACATGTGCAGAACGAAAATATAAAGGGAATGGGTCAAATCAACCTTAGTAGACATGTGCAGAACGAAAAATTAAAGGGAATGGGTCAAATCAACCTTAGTAGACATGTGCAGAACAAAAAATTAAAGGGAATGGGTCAAATCAACCTTAGTAGACATGTGCAGAACGAAACATTAAAGGGAATGGGTCAAATCAACCTTAGTGGACATGTGCAGAACAAAAAATTTAAGGGAATGGGTCAAACCAACCATAGTAGACATGTGCAGAACGGAAAAATTAAAGGGAATGGGTCAAATCAACCTTAGTGGACGTGTGCAGAACTAAACATTAAAGGGAATGGGTCAAATCAACCTTAGTGGACATGTGCAGAACGAAACATTAAAGGGAATGGGTCAAATCAACCTTAGTGGACATGTGCAGAACAAAAAATTTAAGGGAATGGGTCAAACCAACCATAGTAGACATGTGCAGAACGGAAAAATTAAAGGGAATGGGTCAAATCAACCTTAGTGGACATGTGCAGAACTAAAAGTTTAAGGGAATGGGTCAAATCAACCTTAGTAGACATGTGCAGAACAAAACATTAAAGGGAATGGGTCAAATCAACCTTAGTGGACATGTGCAGAACGAAACATTAAAGGGAATGGGTCAAACCAACCTTAGTGGACATGTGCAGAACGAAAAATTAAAGGGAATGGGTCAAACTGACCTTAGTGGACATGTGCAGAATGAAAAATTAAAGGGAATGGGTCAAATCAACCTTAGTGGACATGTGCAGAACGGAAAATTTAAGGGAATGGGTCAAATCAACCTTAGTGGACATGTGCAGAACGGAAAATTTAAGGGAATGGGTCAAACCAACCTTAGTGGACATGTGCAGAACGAAACATTAAAGGGAATGGGTCAAACCAACCTTAGTAGACATGTGCAGAACGAAACATTAAAGGGAATGGGTCAAACTAACCTTAGTGGACATGTGCAGAACGAAAAATTAAAGGGAATGGGTCAAACCAACCTTAGTGGACATGTGCAGAACGAAAAATTAAAGGGAATGGGTCAAATCAACCTTAGTGGACATGTGCAGAACGGAAAAAAAAGATTGTTGCATTTCGATTAGTTAGTTAACTCATTTTGTTTACTTAGATTCGTTTTCGGAATTAGTTTTGTTTCTTTTTTGTTTATTAGTTTTCGAATTCTATTAAAATTTTCCGAATTTGACGGAATTAAATTTAACCACTGCAGCTCCCTTAAAGCGGAGTTCCACGCGTTTTTTACCTGCCCCGCAGTCCAGCGATGTGGCCGCCCGGAGGCTAGTCCCTCTCCCCCTCTTCTCCTCGGCGCCTCCATGGTAACTGTGGGCAGCTTACGGCTTCATGGCCAGGCGTGCATTGCACATGCGCGGGTCGCGCTGCGCTCTCCTATTGGCCAGCCGATGTTCTGGGACCTGAGTTGTGTCCCAGAAGATTGCAGGCAGGGAGGGGCCGCCTAGAGCGAGAGGAGGAGTCGCCTAGGCGGCCGAAGATAGGAAGCAGGAAGTGGGACAGGAAGTCCTGCGAAAAAAAGGCTACACCCCCCCCCCCCCCCCAAAAAAAAATGACATGCCAAATGTGGCATGTCAGGGGGGCGAGGAATGTTTAAAGCGGAAGTCCACTTTTGGGTGGAACTCCTTTTTAAGGACCAGGCCATTATTTGCCATACCGCGCAACAATAGAACTCTCCCTCAACAGTAGATCCCTCCCAGTAGCAATTGACCTAAGCAACAGTAGATCCTCCACCAGCAACAATAAACCTCCCCAGAAACACTAGAACCCCCCACAACAATAGGTTCCCCCTGCGACCATAGATCCCCCCCAGCAGCCAGCATCAATCGACCCTCCAAAACAATCTAGTACCCCTTGCCATTGCATACATTCGGTGCCGGAACTGCGCCCCCCTGCCTTCCTGCTGGAAAAAAGACTACTGTTGAGACAAATTTTTGTTTTTGGCTCCTCTGTAGCAGAGAAATAGTCTTTAGTTGCTTTTGGCTGTTCTGGTTGCAGGCTCTGCTGCTTTCCCCTGGATTCCGGAAGGTTACAGAATTTAGTGGGTGAAGAAGGTAGACCCTCACCTGCATATTCATGCGGCCTCAGCCAATCCCTGGCCAGAAGAATGGGCAGTAGGGGGCTGAGGTGTGTATAAATAAGCTGGGGCCTGGAACAGCAGGGTCTTTGTCCTGGGTAGAAGCCTAAGAGATGTGGCTCCCTGGAGCACATAGCTGCAGTTGAGAGCAAGGCCATTTGGGTCCCAGCTCCATCTCGGGACAAATAGCGGGACCAGTCTTGGGGCCTTTGCGTTACATATGTATCATAAAAGGGTCCTCTTTCATCAAAGGCTTGTTATCGTTTTATGCAACAATTTTTTTTATAGTATTGAACTGATGAAATTAGAGGGATCCTGAGGGGCAAATAGGATGATCTATCCAGATTTTGGTTAAGCAACCAAAAGTTTTTATATTAAAGAGGAACTTCATCCCTACCTAGCAAATTTTTTTATTCCCCGTTAATCGAAATTTTTTTTACCCTTTTTCCAACAAACTAAGCGGGATCTGGGAAAGGTAGGGGTTTTAGGGTGGGGGAGTCATAAAGTGGAGATGCACTTAGAGTTAGGGTTAAAGTTCGTAGGTCAAAGGTCAGTTGGGGTTAGAGTTTAGAGCAGGGGTCTCAACTGGTGGCCCTCCAGCTGTTGCAGAACTACAATCCCCATGAGGCATTGCAAGGCTGACAGTTACAAGCATGACTCCCATAGGCAGAGGCACTTGTAGTTCCGCAACATCTGGAGGGCCGCCAGTTTGAGACCCCTGGTTTAGAGGTTAGGGTTTAGGGTTAGGGTTTAGAGATTAGGGTTAGGGGTTAGGGTTTAGAGGTTAGGGGTTAGGGTTTAGAGGTTAGGGTTAGGGGTTAGGGGTTAGGGTTTATGGTTAGGGTTTAGAGGTTAGGGTTTAGGGTTAGGGTTTAGAGATTAGGGTTAGGGGTTAGGGTTTAGAGGTTAGGGGTTAGGGTTTAGAGGTTAGGGTTAGGGGTTAGGGGTTAGGGGTTAGGGTTTATGGTTAGGGTTTAGAGCAGGGGTCTCAAACTGGGGCCCTCCAGCTGTTGCCAAACTACAAGTCCCATGAGGCATTGCAAGGCTGACAGTTACAAGCATGACTCCCACTGGCAGAGGCATGATGGGACTTGTAGTTTCACAACATCTAGAGGGCCGCCAGTTTGAGACCCCTGGTTTAGAGATTAGGGTTAGGGTTAGGGTTTTTTCTTGAAGAACAAAAATACATATTTCCTAGTTTATGGAGTCCAGTGTTTTCTTCCTTCCAGCCCAACTTTCTTCTTTATAGTTTAACTCTTGGCTCAACATCTTACTCATGCACAGACTTGCCATAAGTTTTTGCCAGGTCTATGAGACCTGGTAGAGCTGCACAGCATGTCTGACGGACGAAACATGTTGGATGTTTTTACAGCTGTATATCAATAAAAGGAAGGCCGCTTTAGTTATGAATTAGCGCTTATGAGCGAAACATGTCAACCTTGTTCTTGTTCCCCCACTACATGTGATTCTGCCTGTTTTTTCATACCAATAAAGCGGATCTGTTGGGGGGCAGCCGTCCGGGATCTCTATTGTTTACTGTGCAGTTTGCAAGCTGGGTGAGCACTCTCTTGGCAGGTGTGTGGGGTGGGTCCACTATTCCTCTTGTGGAAGTCATACTTATGGGTGCAGATCTCCGCGCTTTAATGTCTGTAACCCTTTTGTTATATCGTTCTCTTCCTGTCCTGGTGATCACCGGGAGAGAGGAGACTGAGAAACAAGACTGAGAAACAATTCCCTTCTGTCTGCAGCAGACTGATGACATCACCTCAGCCTAGGCAAAGTCACTGAGTGGAGTTCAAGGTTGGCATTTCAATGGTAAAAGGTGGATCTTTTTTGAAAAACTATACTGTATATTTTGGTGTTGGGAATGTTTTTTAGGCCGATTTCTAGAGTTACTGAATGTTCCACTTTAAGTGATATTGCAGCTTGATAAATCAAGTCCTTAGTGTATCGGCATATGCAGGTCTGTACTACTAAGCTTGATCCCCAATGTATCATCCTGGGCAACTCTAAGAGGCCATACTTCTACAAGAGGTTCATAATGTTCCTCTGAATTGGTTTTCAATGTTGCAATAACAGAAACTATATTCCCTCCCCGGTGTCCCTAAGTTCCCTCTGATGGGGGTTTCTGCTTCCCCTAATGCCCCCTCTGGGTATGATCCGAGCGGCCATTGTAGAACATAGCCCGATCGATAATGTGTTAGCCTCCAGGCAGCCGAGCAGTCGTTCCCTTTTTAACCTCGGAGACTGAATCAAACTGCAGCTCTCTGGAAACATGACTGCTATCGATCGGCCTGAATGTTTCCCGACTGGGAGGGGGGGGGGGGGTGACCCTGTTAAGGCCTACAGTTAAAGGCAATTACTCCCCATGGGCAAGACTTTGACGAGGGTTCAGTTTGATGTCTCAGCATGCTATCTGGAATGAGGAGACAGAAGGTTGATGGGGGGAATAGGACTCCTAGATGTGCTCCTTATCCGCAGTACTCGCTTTATTTTTTCTATTATTGATCATGCTAAAGTCTCTGTGCACGCTTTCATGAACATTATCAAGGCATTGCTTTTTTCAGTGTCAGTGGAAGATAAAAACTGCGGGGGGACCCTTTCATGATGAGAAACATTCTGGGCATCTTTGATGCAAGTTCCATACATATGGACAGCTGACCACTTGTCCTGACTAGGGGTCTAGATGCGCTTGTTGGAAGTCTAGTTCCAAAACCCTTGACTAATATTATGTAGTTGGTTTCCCTTTGTGGCTATAGCAGTCTCCACTGTTCCACAAAGGCTTTTTACAAAATTTTGGAATGTGCCAATTCAGCCAAAATAACATTTGTGAGGTCAGGTACTGAAGTTAGATGAGAAGACCTGGATCACAATTGGTTTTCCAGTTCTGAAAGGTGTTCAGTAGGGTTGAGGTCAGGGATCTGTGCAGGACACTCACGTTTCTTCACACCAAACTCACCATACAATGTTTTTATGGAGTTGGTCACCATTTATGAGGTCAGGTACCGATGGTGGATGAGAAGACCTGGCTCACAGTTGGCGTTCCACTTCATCCAAAGGTGTTCAGTAGGGTTGAGGTCAGGGCTCTGTGTAAGACACTCAAGTTCCTCCACACCAAACTCATTATGTCATGTCTTTGTGGAGCTGGCCAATATTTGTGAGAGCAGGTACTGATGTTGGATGAGAAGACTTGGCTTGCAATCAGCATTCCAATTAATCTCAGAGGTGTTTAAAGTGTAAGTTCACCTTTACAGAAAAATATGTAAGGTGAACTTACACAGGACCCCCTTCTCATCCCTCTCAGTCCCACTGACCTGTTGCACGGCAAGCCCCGGTATAGCTGCCTTAGTGGTCCAGGGCTTAGAAATCCCCTCTGTATTCATGCATCTTCTTCCCCGCTGACAGGACAGGCTACGTGGGTTCTGATTGGTCGGTGCCGACAAATTAGAATGCTGCAAAATGTCCCTTATGACGGGCTACGTTTTGGAGATTCAGATGTGGGATTTCTAAGCTCTGAATCTCTAACGCGGCTATACCGGGGCTCAAAACGGGAGATCCCCGCAACCCAGGTTAGCGGGACTGAGAGGGGTGAGGAGGGGGTCCTGTGTAAGTTCACCTTACAGATTTAATAGAAGTTAGGGCTCTGTGCAGAATTAAGTTCCTCCACAGAGTCCACACAAAACTGGTCACACCATGTCTTTATGGAGCTGGCTTTGTATACCAGGGCACAGTCATGATGGGAGAGAAAAGGGTCTTCACTAAACTGTTACCGCAAGGTTGGAAGAACACAATTGCCTAAAATGTCTTTGTTTGTTGTACTATTAACAGTATCCTTCACTGTAAACACCCAAACTCAATATGAATGGTGTCTACAGCATGGGCGTTGCTAGGTCTACAAAAGATCTGGGGCTAGAGCCCATAGCAGCGTAGTAAAGAAAGTCATACGCTTGGGCGGGCATACACATGTATATACAGTAATATACATGTGTGTGTGTGTATGTATCCCCAGAGAGCCCCCCACTTACATCCCCAGAGAGCCCCCACTTACATCAGCATCTCCAGAGAGCCCCCACTTACGTCAGCATCTCCAGAGAGCCCCCCACTTACATCAGGGTCCCCAGAGAGCCCCTCCTTACATCAGAGTCCCCAGAGAGCCTCCCCTTGCATCAGGGTCCCCATAGAGCCCCCCCTTGCATCAGGGTCCCCAGAGAGCCCCCCCTTGCATCAGGGTCCCCAGAGAGCCCCCCACTTGCATCAGGGTCCCAGAGAGCCTCCTACTTGCATCAGGGTCCCCAGAGAGCCCCCACTTACATCAGGGTCCCCAGAGAGCCTCCCCTCCCCTTGGGGACCCCTGCAGAGACTCAGGGCTATGGGCCCCAGATTTCGGGCTATAGCCCCAAAATCCACCCCCTAGCGACGCCACTAATCTACAGACATTTGACTGAATATTGTGTGCTTTACTGTCAATGTGCCTCCTGGGCTAGAGCCCATAGCAGCGTAGTAAAGCAAGTCATACGCTTGGGCGGGCATACACATGTATATACAGTAATATATGTGTGTGTGTTTGTGTGTGTGTATATACCCCCAGAGATCCCCCATTTACATCAGGGTCCCCAGAGAGCCCCCATTTACATCAGGGTCCCCAGAGATCCCCCCACTTACATCAGGGTCCCCAGAGAGCCCCCCTTACATCGGGGTCCCCAGAGAGCCTCCTCCTTACATCAGGGTCCCCAGAGAGCCCCCCACTTACATCAGGGTTTCCAGAGAGCCCCCCCTTACATTAGGGTCCCCAGAGAACATGCCCCTTAAAATCAGGGTCCCCAGGGAGCTTCCCCCTTGCATCAGGGTCCCCAGAGAGCCTCCCCCTTAAAATCAGGGTCCCTAAGAGAGCCTCCTACTTGCATCAGGGTCCCCAGAAAGCCTCCCCCTTAAAATCAGGGTCCCCAGAGAGCCTCCCCTCCTCTTGGGGACCCCTGCAGAGACTCAGGGCTATGGGCCCCATATTTGGGGCTAAAGCCCCAAAAGCCACCCCCCCTAGCAACGCCACTGGTCTACAGACATTTGGCTGAATATTGTGTTCTTTACTGTCAATGTGCCTCCTGACCAGCGCCAAGAGCAGCAGTGCCGCTAAACCAGTATAAAAAAAAAAATCTATATATATTAAAAAATCTATATATATACTGTATATGTTAATTTTCATTATATCTGACTGTTTAGAAATCTCATGTTTGCAACTTAACTCAAACAGCTCAATTTCCAGTACCGACTCGACTCTCCGGACACGAACAATTCTCTATAGAGTCTTAAAGGGACGTCGGCGTGACACATTGGATTTAGCGGTCTTCTGGCAAGCGAGCTAATTTCATGTGTGACTGTGTTGTGTAGGGGAGCGTAGAATACGTTAACAACTTATTAAAACACGATAAGAAGATCAATCATTTTCGCAACACTTGGTTTACCTTTAATTCGCCGGCGACCTTAGGTGCCCCTCATTCCAAACTTACGGCGGAGCGAGCGTCACGATATGGATTATATATCCGCTGAAGCGCTTGGTTTGCTCTGCAGGCTGCATCGTCTATTATTTATCATATGAAACATGCCACTTTTCCCCCACGGCACGGTACGTTAGCTTCCTGCTAAGTAAAATTGGCGTGATCGTTTTGGGTACGGCGATAATATTAAAAATAAAGGAAGATGATCTCATCATATCGGAAAATAAATTAAATTATTAGACTAATACAACCTGATGCTAATGTATTATCCCGAAATCTAATCCTCATCGGAATCCTAAATTAAAGCTGAACTCCGTAAGGCCTGGATGGGGCCTAGTTGACTGAGTCAGACCCTGGCTTCTTATAGGTCTTTGATACACCAACAGCCAGATCTCCCTGTCAGAAGTCTAAACTTTGTTCCTGTCCACATGGGAGTTTTGGGTAACCCTACTCAACTTAGTGTGTCCCAGCTTCCCTTGTTACATTTGCCAGAATATAAAATGAATAAAAAAAATATCCAACGGGGATGGTGGGAACCCCTCATAATGGTCATAGGAAGTGTACAGACCTGGGAACTCAGCACAGGGATGGTGGGAACCCCTCATAATTGGCCCAGCAGGTGTACAGCCTTGGGAACTCAGCACAGGGATGGTGGTAACCCCTCATAATCGGCACAGAAGGTGTACAGACCCAGGAACTCAGCACAGGGATAGTAGGAACCCCTCATAATGGGCACAGCAGGTATACAGACCTGGGAACTCAGCACAGGGATGGTGGGAACCCCTCATAATGGGCACAGCGGGTGTACAGACCCGGGAACTCAGCACAGGGTTGGTAGGAGCCCCTCATAATGGGCCCAGCAGGTGTACATCCTTGGGAACTCAGCACAGGGTTGGTGGGAACCCCTCATAATGGGCCCAGCAGGAGTACAGACCTGGGAACTTAGCACAGGGATGGTGAGAACCCCTCATAATGGGCACAGAAGGTGTAGAAACCAAGGAACTCAGCACAGGGATGGTGGGAACCCCTCATAATGGTCATAGGAAGTGTACAGACCTGGAAACTCAGCACAGGGATGGTGGGAACCCCTCATAATGGCACAACAGGTGTACAGACCTGGGAACTTAGCACAGGGAAGGTGGGGACCCATCATAATGGGCACAGAAGGTGTAGAGACCCAGGATCTCAGTACAGGGATGGTGGGAACACCTCATAATGGGCACAGCAGGTGTGCAGACTCGGGAACTCAGCACAGGGATGGTGGGAACCCCTCATAATGGGCACAGAAGGTGTACAGACCTGGGAACTCAGCACAGGGATGGTAGGAGTCCCTCATAATGGGCACAGAAGGTGTAGAAACCCAGGAACTCAGCACAGGGATGGTGGGAACCCCTCACAATGGGTAGCGCAGGTGTACAGATCCAGGATCTCAGCACTGGGATGGTGGGAACACCTCATAATGGGTTGCGCAGGTGTACAGACCCGGGATCTCAGCACAGGGATGATGGGAACCCCTCATAATGGGCACAGCCGGTGTGCAGACCCCAGATCTCCGGATAGATAGATTTTGGTGACTACTGTATATGGCCTGTAGATTGGGAGGTTCTGCGCTCGCTCTGACATCTCTGGAAGTCTCTGGTTCCCTTGCTGTGATTTCCGGCATCTCATTCCTGAATTATAGAACATTTCACATCCTTCTATTATTAATCAAAACTCATCATTAATATTCATTACAATGTCAGCCTGTTTAATGAAAAAAAACGGTATAATTGACCCTTCCATTTTTCTTCTTTAATTACAGCCGTGCAGTCTCGTTTCCTCCAGGAGCCAGCCGACCAGACGGTGGTGGCGGGGCAAAGAGTGGTTTTGACGTGCGTGGTGCTGAACTACTCCGGAATCGTGCAATGGACGAAAGATGGCCTGGCCCTGGGACTGGGGAACCTAAAGAGTAAGATTTCTGTTCTTCCTTCTATTGTGTGTCCCTAGGGGGAGGGCCTATTCAATAAAGCAAAGGAAAAAGTCTAGTGATCCACAGATGGCACCCAATCACAATTCATCATTTGGCTTTCTCATTAAAAGTTGATTGGCCGGTGGGTAGCAACATTTCTCTTATTGTCAATGCACTTTACACTGCTTTGACATCTTACTCAAAAGCATTGCAACCAGTGGCAACTGGTGCTCAATATATTTTTTTGGGGGGGGGACTGCAAACAAACCCCCCCCCCTCACTCGCATGATTAATTCGCTATTGTCACACAACTGGGTGGGCACAGGGCGCAGTGCTCTGTGCCCCGAGCCTGCCCTTTTTTTTAAAGCCAATTAGATCCTCAGGCTCTAATCATGTGTTTCCAAATAAAAAACCCCATTGAAATTCATGCGTCCGGCACCCTGCATGCAGATTAGGGGCCGGGCGCATGGATTAGGGAGGGGGGGACATCCCTGTGCTCCTAATGCACTGGCCGTCACCGATTGCAACTCTTATGGAAGCCATATTATCTAAAGTGCTTATTCTGTACCATTGATACCAATGATGGGATGCTATTCCCCCCACTGATGTCAATGATGGGACACTATTCCTCCCACTGATACCAATGATGGGACTCTATTCCTCCCACTGATACCAATGATGGGACACTATTCCTCCCACTGATACCAATGATGGGACACTATTCCTCCCACTGATACCAATGATGGGACTCTATTCCTCCCACTGATACCAATGATGGGACACTATTCCTCCCACTGATACCAATGATGGGACACTATTCCTCCCACTGATACCAATGATGGGACACTATTCCTCCCACTGATACCAATGATGGGACACTATTCCTCCCACTGACACCAATGATGGGACACTATTCCTCCAACTGATACCAATGATGGGACACTATTCCCCCTACTTATATCAATGATGGGACACTATTCCTCCCACTGATACCAATGATGGGACACTATTCCTCCTACTGATACCAATGATGGGACACTATTCCTCCCACTGATACCAATGATGGGACACTATTCCTCCCACTGATACCAATGATGGGACACTATTCCTCCCACTGATACCAATGATGGGACACTATTCCCCCCACTTATACCAATGATGGGACACTATTCCTCCAACTGATACCAATGATGGGACACTATTCCTCCCACTGATACCAATGATGGGACTCTATTCCTCCCACTGATACCAATGATGGGACACTATTCCTCCCACTGATACCAATGATGGGACTCTATTCCTCCCACTGATACCAATGATGGGACTCTATTCCTCCCACTGATACCAATGATGGGACTCTATTCCCCCTACTTATACCAATGATGGGAATCTATTCCTCCCACTGATACCAATGATGGGACACTATTCCCCCCACTGATACCAATGATGGGACTCTATTCCTCCCACTGATACCAATGATGGGACACTATTCCCCCCCACTGATACCAATGATGGGACACTATTCCCCCCACTGATACCAATGATGGGAAACGAAAAGGGGGGTTTTTAGCCAACCTAACGGACTATCACGGTACCTGAACGGACATATGTCTCAATACAAAAGAATAATTCCAAATACTTTTATTAACACATAATATACATAAAACATGTCACATATAAAAAAAGGGGGGGTCATTGCAGTCCAAGAATGTACATATACATATAGCTATTAGTAAATCAGAATGCTGAAACAAACTCGCAGAATGCTGGTTGACGCGTTTCGCTTAAAGCTTCTTCAGAACCAGAGTATAGCAGTTCGTATATCTGTTGTATATATCAAGAAGACAGGGGGTTATTCATGAATGGACTGACAGATTATATGTATTTAGATCAATACTCAATAATATAGGTGCAAATAGTTTACAATGGGTGAGTGCAATCAAAAAAGCTTAAAAATTGCCTACCTTCCAATTTATGTTGACAAGGTAGAAGCTAGTATATGTCTGCCGCACCCAAGTTAGTTACCTAAAAGTGAGTCTCTCGGGATCGCCAGAAAGGACTCGCCGAGTTTGGGGTCTGAAACCAGCAAACAGGGCATAATCTGCAAATGGAGGAGGAAAAAAAAAAAAAAAAAAAAAAAAAAGGGGGAGAATATTTTCAGTAAAGATTCTAAGAAGTGATCAACCGGTAATCAGTCCCATATGTGGATATTACATCCCATATAGACAAGTATATGAGGAAAATACTCACATAAAAATTAGAAAGAGAGGAAATTAGCAGTAGTAAACCAAAGATGTGCCGGGTTTAGCCAGTGGCGTAGTGGTATTTGCGGATAGATCTAACGTGCCGGTATCCTGGAATTAATAATGATAATATCAAGGATAGGTAGAGATATACTGGCTTCCATTTCCAAAGCCACTCTGTATATATACCTTGAGGATCCCACGGAGTTCTAATTAAGAATCCCCATGAAGGATAATAGTTTCAAATCGATGGCCTCAACACTATAGCAGATATAGCATCACATAAGTGAACTGAGAAAGAACAAAAGAAGAGAGGGATATATAAATATATGTCCACTAAGTTCCAACAGTATTTAATATTATCTATCAATGTGGTAGACCACAGCCTGGTTAATCCAAAAGCGTACCTAATAGCCATATGGGAAAGGGGAACTGCCACAACTGGAGAAGATCACCGGCTCTTCAAAGTACAGCTTTTAATAGCTGAATCCATCAATAGCAGACTCTATGTAAAGGAAAAATAGTAATGGCTAATAACAAAGCTCATTTTAAATTTTGTGTATGCCCGGGGCTATTTAGTCCCCAAGGCACCACCTAAAGCGAGGAAAACAGCCTAATAGTCAGTAGATATTTTCAATGAGTATACCTGAATACAGTTTGGCAGAGGCAGCTTCCCAGCACTCCATCTCAGACAACCATCTGATGGAGTGCTGGTTAAATAGTGTGTTTTGGCGCCAAGTTGGAGGGAGGAGGAAGGAGACCGCCCCATAGGGTTGATCAGAGATCACTCCGATCAGCTGGAGGGGCCGCCAGAAGGAATGCCAGAGTGCACTAGTATTGGCGCTGCTATGCGCATGCGCCAAATCAGGCCGGGGGGATAGAGTCCGCATATGAAGCGGCTCGTCCGCCGCGGCCGAAAACGAAAGTGCGCGCATGCGCAGTAAAGAGTATGCGCATGCGCAATGGAGGAACGGGAGTAATTCCCGATCCAATCGAAGTAAAACAGTATTGAGGATGTAAAGCCCTTACCAAACACATACTGTCACTTGAGCCAGCATCGTTCAAAGTAACACTGGCTTATGGAAATGAGAACAAAGTCGGTTTGCAAGATCGATCCTAAGAGAAAAGTAGAAATAGATATCAAAGATAGAATAGAAACCTTTTGTAAAAATGTAGGTAAAAATAAACAAGGTTTGAAAATAAATAAATATAAATAAAAATAAGATATGACAATTAAAAAGTGAAAAATAAAATAAAAATAAAAATAAATAAGAATAAATAAAATTAAGAGTAAAAATTAATAAATAAAAAATAGATGAAAAGATAATAATAAAAAAAAAAAAAAAAAAAAAAAAAAAAAAAAAAAAAAAAAAAAATAGGGGTTTTGGAAAAAACAAATAATAAGGGTGAAAATCAGAGTAAATTAAAACCAGTAATTTTTTCCTTCAACATTTGCAGACCATGTCCGAGATGGAAAAATGGGAAATGAGCCTCCTCCGACGCCACCACCGCAACGCCAAATGATGGGACTCTATTCCCCCTACTTATACCAATGATGGGACTCTATTCCTCCCACTGATACCAATGATGGGACACTATTCCTCCCACTGATACCAATGATGGGATGCTATTCTCCCCACTGATACCAATGATGGGACGCTATTCCCCTCACTGATACCAATGATGGGACACTATTCCTCCCACTGATACCAATGATGGGACACTATTCCTCCCACTGATACCAATGATGGGACACTATTCCTCCCACTGATACCAATGATGGGACACTATTCCTCCCACTGATACCAATGATGGGACACTATTCCTTCCACTGATACCAATGATGGGACACTATTCCTCCCACTGATACCAATGATGGGACACTATTCCTCCCACTGATACCAATGATGGGGGACTATTCCTCCCACTGATACCAATGATGGAACACTATTCCTCCCACTGATACCAATGATGGGACACTATTCCTCCCCACTGATACCAATGATGGGACACTATTCCTCCCCACTGACACCAATGATGGGACACTATTCCTCCTACTGATACCAATGATGGAACACTATTCCTTCCACTGATACCAATCATGGGACACTATTCCTTCCACTGATACCAATGATGGGGCACTATTCCTTCCACTGATACCAATGATGGGACACTATTCCTCCCACTGATACCAATGATGGGACACTATTCCTCCCACTGATACCAATGATGGGACACTATTCCTCCCACTGATACCAATGATGGAACACTATTCCTCCCACTGATACCAATGATGGGACGCTATTCCCCCCCCCACTGATACCAATGATGGGACACTATTCCTCCCACTGATACCAATGATGGGGCACTATTCCTCCCACTGATACCAATGATGGGACTCTATTCCTCCTACTGATACCAATGATGGGACACTATTCCTTCCACTGATACCAATGATGGGACTCTATTCCTCCCACTGATACCAATGATGGGACACTATTCCTCCTACTGATACCAATGATGGAACACTATTCCTTCCACTGATACCAATCATGGGACACTATTCCTCCCACTGATACCAATGATGGGACACTATTCCTCCCACTGATACCAATGATGGGACACTATTCCTCCCACTGATACCAATGATGGGACACTATTCCTCCCACTGATACCAATGATGGGACTCTATTCCTCCCACTGATACCAATGATGGGACACTATTCCCCCCACGGATACCAATGATGGGACACTATTCCTCCCACTGATACCAATGATGGTACTCTATTCCCCCCACTGATACCAATGATGGGGCACTATTCTCCCCACTGATACCAATAATGGGACACTATTCCTCCCACTGATACCAATGATGGGACACTATTCCTCCCACTGATACCAAATGATGGGACACTATTCCCCCCACTGATACCAATGATGGGACACTATTCCTCCCACTGATACCAATGATGGGACACTATTCCCCCTACTTATACCAATGATGGGACACTAATTTTCCCCTAATACTAATCCTCCCACTGACGTTAGGACATTTTCTACTCCTACTGGCCACAGTCCACCCCCCCCCCCCCCCCCCCCCTAATGTCTGAAGGACAATACACTGGCCTTTTTTTTTTTTTTAGAAAGTTTGTAGGCCCCTGAAGTAGAGTATAGCCCCCGAAACGAGTTGGCTTTTATACACATTTTTACAATTTATCTTTTGGACTTGAATATTATGTGACACTTCAATTCTAGATTTACCTACCTCAACCCAAGGTTAATTATGGACATCCGTTGGTGGCATGTGGAAAGTTCCTGCCCAGTATTCTCCACAGTCACACCACCATCTTGGATGGCATCATTCGACCAAGCCTAAAGTTTTCAGCGCCTTCAGCCCAATCTTTGACATTTTTGACTGAGATTGTGTGTTATACTCACAGGCGTCTCTAAAATCAGCTTTTATATACTTCTCAGTCAATGGGCTGCCTTGCTGACTACACTTGGCAATGATAAAACATAAAAGGGAAGAAGGCTGAGGATGTCTTTGAAGATGGTTTTAAAAAGGCAACACTATATCAGCCAGCCAACTTTTTTTTTTGAAAAGGGGACAATTTTCAGCTTCATTTTGTGTGTGGCACCATATAATGGCTCCCATTTGCTACCCGTAAAGGTAATATCAAGCATTCCCTTACACAACCCATTGCAAACCGACAATACCCTCCCAGCTGCGGTTATTCGTCCTGCGTGTGGGCTGATTGCTGACGTCGCCCTTTAGACCGCCTGTCCTCATAAGCCCCCCGTTACCTATTTGCCACATCTGGACAGGCTCTTTAAATCTTCTGCATCCATCCATCGTAGGCCACTGCCACCGCTCTGGAAACTACAGGCAGCAATTTATTCCCCAGCCTCGCAGGCAGGCCCGGATTCTGCTGACTAACCAGGATCCCTGCAAATACTTCATTCTGTTGGCATTCTGTCCACACGTTGATGGATGTCAAGGAGGGCCTGGCTGCTCGAAGCTGAGGAGGTGGCCAACGGGGATAGCAGATAACAGGAGCGGGTCAGACACAAGGGGGGGGGGGGGGCCTGGCCGACCACTGCCAACCTAATAGCACACTTGAGGCGTCCACCCGTGTTTCCCAATCAACGTCACAGTAAGAAATAAAAGAAGCCAAAAGTAAAAATCAGCTTCTGAGGGCCCCATTTTTGCTGTCAAGTTTTAGTGAGGCTTTTGTATGATTGGTAAATTTGGAAATGAGCTACTTACCTGCCCATTCAGTGTGTCCAGGGACAAGGCGAGGTGGGCAGGAGGGGTGACTACCCTGGGCACTGTGGTATCATGTGAAGTAGGAGGCCATTGTGAGGAGATTGGGGAGGGAGGGGGGAGATTAGTGTCGGAAGGGGGAATTGGGGGACGGCAGGGGGTAAGAATGTTCTAGGAGGTGAAATTTGGGAGCAGGGTGCTGGGAGTGGTGATTTAGGGGGATCTGGGTTTGGAGGGGGAATGGGGGAAGAGGATGTGTGCTTGAAGAGGTGATATGGTAGAGGAGGGATAATTGTGATAGGTGAGGATTTGGGGGGGGGGGGGGATTTGTGCTAGTACTGATCATTGGGGGGTACTTGTGCTAAGGGGGGGGGGGATTGGGGGAAGAGGATGTGTACTTGGAGGGGAAATTTTAAGAGTAGAGGATTTGTGCAAGGAGGAAATCCGATCGGACTTTTTCCGATCGTGTGTAGAGAATTCCGACGGACAAAGTGCCACGCATGCTCAGATCAAATTACGAGACCAAAGCTATTGGCTACTAGCCTCTACGTAGTCCCATCGTACGCAACGAACGTCACCACGTTCAGAATGATCGGATTTTCCGACAACTTTGTCCGACCGTGTGTATGCAACACCAGTGTCGGACAAAATCCGTCGGAAAAAATCTGACGGATTTTGTGGTCGGAATTTCCGACCGTGTGTACGGGGGCTTATGGTTTCAGCTCACACCGGTCCTGCTGGTCGTCTGGGTTGAAGGACTCGCCATTCAATTCTCCTTCTGTAAAGTTGGCCATACTTGGGCTGATAAAACAAATCCATGGATTCCTCCACCCATGCATGGATGGAGGAAGCTCCTGCTGCCAGCAGTGGGTGTCAGCTGGCAGAATACCCAAACAGTGACTTCATCTGGTTGGATATATTAATTGTATTTTTCCACCCGACTCCCATTGATTACTTTGTTGAGACAAATGGTGTTGGCAGGTCCACCCGTGGCTTGAATTGGCTGAAATACGAGCCACTTATGGCCAGATTAAGTTGAGGGTGTCTCGTTCCCGTCCACTGTGGGCACATCATTGTGTTGTCCTATGCTCGCATTATGTCGGCCCTTTTTCAGTACAGGACCAAGGGCCCCCCCCCCCCCCCACTGCCAGAAAAAAGAAGTGGACCTTGTCCATCATCCAACCGAGGAGAAGACATCCCAAAGAGGGACAAGGAGGGGAGGAAGGGCTTTAAAGTATCTCACCTACAATTTCAAGGCCAGAAACTAAGTTCCAGTGAATAGTCCTAGGTTGACCTCAAACACGGTATATGACAATAAACTATTTGTGAGTTTATATTTGACGTGAGCGCATTCCAATTTGGTGAACAGCTGAAGCTATCAATGAACAGGTATTGCTGCATTGTTACTCCTGAGTTTCTAGTCTACAATATTTTGACTTGTGTAGGAGCATCCACAAGCCCCAGAGGGGAGCTTCCCACGCCCTTCTGTTTCAGTTTGAAAATATTTCCCACATGAAAGCTTTGGAGGTGTCGCCTCGGTTAGGGGTATTCCTGACGTCCTCCCAAAGGAGCGTCTCGTATAAACATCCCGTCTGACTCATAGCTTTGGGTAAACACTTTGAATGCTGGTGGACCCAACCGTGTTCTGAGTCCACCCATCAACCTACGCCAACAGACAGGAGGGGGGGGGGGCCATTGATAAGAAAGCTTCTTCACTTAAATTCATTGGCGTGCCACGTGGATAGGCAAAAATGGTCATACGATGGCTAAGCTGGCCAGAACTGTGACCGACAAGCTCATGGCCAGTTGGGAGCCAGTAGGACAGGCTCCTGATTACATCATCACTGTGCAGCCAATCGCAATGGAGTATAATCCTCAGCCTGTCCTAATGGCTTCCGGAGTCCTGCCTTATTGGCCTTCCTGCGTATTAACTTGAATTCATTGGCGTGGCCACGTGGATGGGCAGAAATGGTCATGCGATGGCTAAGCTGGCCAGAACTGTGACCGACAAGCTCATGGCCAACCTGAGAGCCTGTAGGACAGGCTCCTGATTTCATCATCACTGTGCAGCCAATCACAGTGGAGTATAATCCGCAGCCTGCCATAATGGCTTACTGAGATTACTCTATTGGCCTTCCTGAGTATTAACTTCAATTCATTTGCGTGGCACGTGGATGGGAAGAAATGGTCATATGATGGCTAAGCTGGCCAGAACTGTGACCGATAAGCTCATGGCCAGTTGGGAGCCAGTAGGACAGGCTCCTGATTACATCATCACTGTGCAGCCAATCGCAGTGGAGTATAATCCGCAGCCTGCCCTAATGGCTTCCGGAGTCTTGCCCTATTGGCCTTCCTGAGTATTAACTTGAATTAATTGGCGTGGCATGTGGATGGGCAGAAATGGTCATGCGATGGCTAAGCTGGCCAGAACTGTGACCGACAAACTCATGGCCAGTTGGGAGCCGGTAGGACAGGCTCCTGATTACATCATCACTGTGCAGCCAATCACAGTGGAGTATAATCCTCAGCCTGCCCTAATGGCTTCCGGAGTCCCGCCCTTTTGGCCTTCCTGCGTATTAACTTGAATTAATTGGCGTGGCATGTGGATGGGCAGAAATGGTCATACGATGGCTAAGCTGGCCAGAACTGTGACCGATAAACTCATGGCCAGTTGGGAGCCGGTAGGACAGGCTCCTGATTACATCATCACTGTGCAGCCAATCACAGTGGAGTATAATCCTCAGCCTGCCCTAATGGCTTCCGGAGTCCTGCCCTATTGGCCTTCCTGCGTATTAACTTGAATTAATTGGCGTGGCACGTGGATGGGCAGAAATGGTCATACGATGGCTAAGCTGGCCAGAACTGTGACCGATAAGCTCTTGGCCAGTTGGGAGCCGGTAGGACAGGCTCCTGATTACATCATCACTGTTCAGCCAATCACAGTGGAGAATAATCCTCAGTCTGCCCTAATGGCTTACGGAGTCCTGCCCTATTGGCCTTCCTGCGTAATCACTTGAGTTGGCCCACTTAAAGGGCCAGCGGCAAGGGGTTAAAAAGAAACATTCTTATACGATGTAACAACACATTTGCACTGCCACTATAGAAAGCCCCCCAGCATGTTACGCCCCCTTTAAGCTGGAGGCCATTAGAACAGGCTCCTGGTTATATGCCACTGTGATTGACTGGTGATGTAATCAGGAGCCGGTCCCACTGGCCCCTAAGGGCTCATTCGCCTCTAGTGGTTGAGGGGCAGTAGAACCTCATGGTCGAGCCGCATTTTTACTGGCCTCCAATCGCTCTCCTTTAGCTTTATAGGCAGTGGCAGTGGGGGGGGGGGGGGGATTAAACAAGCTGAGTGCCCACCATTGCTTTCAGTGGGCATTGTGTCCAACAAAGGTGACCTACTCAAGAGAATTGGGCCGTTCTGCAAGCACCCCACCTCCCTGGTTTGTTGGAAATGATTGGCCCTGATTGGCTGCACTATCACTTATGGCGTGCTAAAACGACCCACAGTAATTTTTGAGAGGCCACTTTAGCACGCCGGTCAGCATTATCAGGAGGAGGTTTACTACTGGCACGTCGATACGTCCTCACTCCTCAGTTACCGACAACATGGCGGAACCCTTGTCGCAGGCGGGATGGGCGAGGAGTTTGGGTGAACGGACAGGTTGACATGACTATTAAATGGGCGATGAAAATCTCAGGACGGTTCCCGGCAGCCTCGGGCCAGATCTCACACTATCTGGTAGACGTCGGGTGAATGTAAAACATCGTCCATTGTGAGCGCCTGATTTCCTGACGTCTGCGGGATCGTTCTGTCCCCGGTCAGGCAACGGGGATTGTATGTCAGACTGGAACAACACCATCACCTATGGGAGCCGGAGAGAACTGCAACCTGTGAGAGCAGATACAGGAGAGATGAACTCCGGGCAGATATATATATACAGTATATATATATATATATATATATATATATATATATATATAAATACCATCTGCTACAATGGAATGGTCCTTTAAAAGAATGGGAGAGGGAGGGGCAGTACTTTGGACCAATTAGCAGCCAAAGAAGAGAAAGCACTGGGATGACCCAATCAGCCTCCTGCTGCTCTTTAACTGTCCAATCACAGGCTGGGGGCTGTAAATCATAGGACTGGATGGACAAAGATATAAATCCAGCTCCTCGTATTTGTATTTGACCTGAAATTTTTGAATTTTGTGCAAATTCTGTCTTTCTTTTTTTTTCTGTAGTCTGGCCTCGCTATCAGGTGGTGGGAAACGTGGATTCCGGGCAGTACAACCTGGAGATCACCAACGCCAGCATCTACGATGACGCCAACTTCGAGTGCCAAGCAACGGAGGCCGCCCTACGGTCCAAGGGAGCCAAGCTGACCGTGCTGAGTAAGGGTTCCATTATTTCTATTGGTATTGATGTATTGGTACTGGCTTATTGGTACTCATCTATTGGTATTGATACTGATGTATTGGTATTGTTATTGATACTGATATATTAGTATTGATACTGATATATTGTTATTTCTATTGATACTGATGTATTGGTATTGATATTAATGTATTGGTATTGATACTGATATATTGGTACTGGTATTGATATTGATGTATTGGTATTGGTATTGATACTTATGTATTGGTATTGATACTGATATATTGGTATTGGTATTGATACTGATGTATTGGTGTTGTTATTGATACTGATATATTGGTATTGATATTGATATATTGGTATTGGTATTGATACTGATGTATTGGTATTGATATTGATATATTGGTATTGGTATTGATACTGATGTATTGGTATTGATATTGATATATTGGTATTGGTATTGATACTCATGTATTGGTATTGATACTAATGTATTGGTACTGATGTATTGGTATTGATACTGATGTATTGGTATTGATACTGATATATTGGTATTGATACTAATGTATTGGTATTGATACTAATGTATTGATACTGATGTATTGTTGTTGTTATTGATACTGATATATTGGTATTGATGTTGATATATTGGCATTGGTATTGGTATTGGTATTGATACTGATGTATTGGTATTGATACTAATGTATTGGTACTGATGTATTGATGTATTGGTATTGATACTGATGTATTGGTGTTGTTATTGATACTGATATATTGGTATTGATAGTGATGTGTTGGTATTGATACTGATATATTGGTATTGGTATTGATACTGATGTATTGGTATTGATACTGATATATTGGTATTGTTATTGATACTAATGTATTGGTATTGATACTGATGTATTGGTACTGATGTATTGATGTATTGGTATTGGTACTGATGTATTGATGTATTGGTATTGGTACTGATGTATTGGTATTGAAGTATTGGTATTGATGAATCGGTACTGATGTATTGAATTTAATGTATTATTGGGACTGATGTACAGTATTGGTATTGATACTGATGTATTGGTATTGATGTATTAATACTGATGTATTGGTATTGATGTACTGTATTGGTGTTATTGTATTGGAATTGATGTATAGGTATTGATATTTGTATTGATACTGACGTGTTGGTACTGATGTATTGGTATTGATGTATTGGTATGGGTACTGAAGTATTTGTATTGGTATTGATATATGGGTATTAATGTATTTGAATTGATGTATAGGTATTGGTATCAATGTATTGGTATTTGTATTGATACCGATGTGTTGGTACTGATGTATGGGTATTAATGTATTGAAATTGATGTATGGGTGTTGGTATTGATACTGATGTATTGCTATTGGAATTGATGTATTTGTACTGATATATTGGTATTTTTATTGATACTGATATATTGGTATTGGTACTGATGTATTGATGTACTGGTATTGATACTGAAGTTAGAAGCCAATTGGCTACCATGCACAGCTGCACCAAATTCTGAGTGCTCCAGTTTTGGTAAATCTCCCCCTTAGTTCCATCTAGTGGCAAAAAGCAGTATTTCCACATTAAATCAATGAAAAGCATTCGGCCAGCACAGGAAATCGCTTAATAACATTTGTTCTTTTTGCATTTTGTCACTGGATGGTGCTGGGTATCATGGGAAATATCATACATTGAAAATTTGTGGGATTTTTTAGGTGCATATTAAATCAATAGAAAAAAATTATTAAAAGATATAAATTTTATAAATACATAAAAACAACGCAATTGCATTAGAAAAGACTCATACAGTACAGTCCTTAAAGATAAAGCACGATGGTGTGGTTCCCAACATGTTTTGCCCTAAATTGGGGCTTCCTCAGGGTACGCTTTCCAAATGAATATCAGAGCCTTCCCAAGATACTGCATATTGCAATTGATAATGGTTCAGGGGGTCAGGCAGACATCATAAGACCAAAGACCGGACTGCAGGCAATCATAGGAGGCATAAAAGGATGTTTCGGACGAGCCCCCAATTGTTTATCGGACGAGCCCCCAATTGTTTTTCGGATGAGCCCCCAATTGTTTTTTGGACGAGCCCCCAATTGTTTTTCGGACGAGCCCCCAATTGTTTTTCGGACGAGCCCCCAATTGTTTTTCGGACGAGCCCCCAAATTTTTTTCGGACAAGCCACCAATTGTTTTTTGGACGAACCCCCAATTGCTTTTTTCGGACGAGCCCCCGATTGTTTTTTGGACGAGCCCCCAATTTTTTCTCGGACGAGCCCCCAATTGTTTTTTTCGGACGAGCCCCCAATTGTTTATCGGACAAGCCCCAAATTGTTTTTCGGACAAGCCCCAATTGTTTTTTTCGGAAGAGCCCCCAATTGTTTTTTTCGGATGAGCCCCCAATTGTTTTTCTGAGGAGCCCTGAATTGTTTATCCGACGAGCCCCCAATTGTTTTTCAGACGAGCCCCCAATTTGCTTACATCTATCTAGTTTAACGTAAGTCAACACAAAGGACCAGAGAGTCTAGTTTGCAAAAAAAGATGAACACGAGGATGAGGGACTCCTATTTGGGGACACTCAGCACATGATCTGAGGTCCTGTAAGGAATGTGTGTCTCTCCTCGTGGTTTCCATCTTTTTCTATTTAAAACAGAAAACAGTTTGGCCAGTAGGTGGTGCTAAGTATCCTAAGTATCCTAGAAAATTGCGCCATCTAGCTGCAAAAAGCTGTATTTCCACTTTAAATCAATGAAAAGCATTTGTCCAGCACAGGAAATAGCCTAAGACCATTTGGGTTTTTTTAGTTTTTTTTTGTACAGAACGATTGTACACGTCGAATATTTTATAAATATAACTCTTAAATGAATTTAATAAAAAAAAAAAATACATTTAATGATGCATTAATGAACACAGAGCTGCATAAATGTGGGCCTTTTAGATCTGGCGTCTTGCATAAGCCCAGCGGTGACGGGTTCGCTTTAATCGGTCGATGCTTGGTACAAAACCTTGCTGGGTTCTCACACTGTGGAGTTTATACAGAGGAGGTGCAGCCTCCTCTATGCGGAATGTTTATATGCCATTGTTGGGAGCAGCGGCGGACTTGCAGCAACCTGTTAGCAGGTAATCAGCAGCCAGCCAGGCAGGGCGAGCTGGGAGTGCGTGTCCTCCAGATTACAAAGGAAGGATAGAGAGGGAGACAATTGCGCTCTTGTGAAAGCTTTCTCCTGCGTGAAATCCCTTGATTTTGTTTTCTCACCTATTTGGCTCCGAGCAAGTCCCAGCAGCCAGGAGTCTAATTACCGGCACCTCGCTGCCCTGTGTGATACTAATGAAGGCAGAGCTTACCCGCTCCCAGCGACGGCTCCTCCGCCGCACTGCCCTCCTAATAGATGCCACTGATGTGCCTGGTGATCCTGGCCGCACGCTAAGAGGTCTATGGAGGGCCAAGCACTATGGAATAAGCAGACCCCCCACCCCCCAAAAAATAAATATATAAAAAATAAATAAATAAATATATATATATGTATGTATGTATATATATATATATATACAAAGTATATATTTATTAAAAAAACAACATACTAAAAACAGTAAAAAGGATAATACTACACATTAGACATGTGCACTGCCGAAAAATGTATTTGTTTTCAATTTAGTTTCATTCGGTTTTTTTTTGGGTCATTCGTTATGATCATAATTCGTAAATTCTTAAAATTCAAAAATTTGTAAATTCAATAATTCATAACTTCAAAAATTGGTAGAATTAGCAAATTCGTAAATTAGCAAATTTGAAAATTTGAAAATTCGTAAATTCGAAAATTTGAAAATCCGTAAATTCGAAAATCTGAAAATAAGAAAGAAAATCCAAAAAAATGGAACGGAACGAACTAATAATAATAATAATAAAACGTTTTTATTATTATTATTGTTATTATTATTATTAATTTGTTATGTTCTCTTCATTTAGATGCGGCATTCGTTATTTCGGATAAGTCGTAACTTCAGATAAATTCATATTCGCTACATTCACTAAGTTACGAATTATCCGAAATAACGAATGTCGCATTTAAACAAATGGAACGGAATTAATTAATAAATAATAATAAAACCTTTTTATTATTATTATTGTTATTTATTATTATTAATTTGTTACGTTCTCTTCATTTAGATACAGCATTAGTTATTTCGGATAAGTCGTAACTTCGGATAAATTTGTATTCGTTACATTCACTAAATTCGTAAATTCTTAAAATTCTAAAATTTGTAAATTCGATAATTCATAACTTCAAAAATTCATAAAATTAGCAAATTCGACAATTCGACAATTCGAAAATTCATAAATTAGCAAATTTACTAATTCGTAAATTTGAAAATTCGTAAATTCGAAAATTTGAAAATCTGAAAATAAGAAAGAAAATCCGAAAAAATGGAACAGAACGAACTAATAATAAATAATAATAATAAAAATTATTATTATTGTTATTTATTATTATTAATTTGTTATGTTCTCTTCATTTAGATACAGCATTCGTTATTTCGGATAATTCATAACTTCGGATAAATTCGTATTCGTTATGGTCACTAAGTTACGAATTATCCGAAATAACGAATGTCGCATTTGAACAAATGGAACGGAACTAATTAATAATAATGATAAAAAGTTTTTTATTATTATTATTGTTATTTATTATTATTAATTTGTTACGGTCTCTTCATTTAGATACGGCATTCGTTATTTCGGATAAGTCGTAACTTCGGATAAATTCGTATTCGTTACATTCACTAAGTTACGAATTATCCGAAAATAACGAATGTCGCATCTAAACAAATGGAATGGATTGAATTAATAAATAATAATAAAACGTTTTTATTATTATTATTGTTATTTATTATTATTAATTTGTTACGTTCTGGAGCCAACCATAATAGTAAAAAATGATCATAATTCGTGAATTCTGAAAATTAGAAAATTCGTAAATTAGAAAATTCATAACTTCGAAAATTCGTAAAATTTGCAAATTAGAAAATTCGTAAATTAGCAAATTTGAAAATTCGTAAATTTGAAAATTCGAAAATCTGAAAATAAGAAAGAAAATCCGATAAAAAGGAACGGAACTGATTAATAATAAATAATAATAATAAAAAGTTTTTATTATTATTTGTTACGTTCTATTCATTTAGATGCGGCATTCGTTATTTCGGATAATTCGTAACTATGGATAACTTCGTATTTGTTATGGACACTAAGTTACAAATTATCCGAAATAATGAAAGCCGCATCTAAACAAATGGAATGGAACAAATTAATAATAAATAATAATAATAAAAAAAAAGTTATTATTATTTTTGTTATTTATTATTATTAATTTGTGACGTTCTATTCATTTAGATACGGCATTCGTTATTTCGGATAATTCGTAACATCAGATAAATTCGTATTCGCTACATTCACAACTAGATTGGCCATAGAAAGCCTAGCAGATTGAGGGCCGAAACACAGTTGTGGCACTGTTGTGACACAGGAAAATACTCCAATATGGCCACTAGATGGAGCTGATGATCAGCCGAGGTGTCCTCGGGCCTTTTTGGCCATTTCTGAGGCTCTCCGGCGCCCCCCCTAGCTCTGGCGGCATGCGGTATTGCATGCCATTAAAGTAAATGCAGAACAAATTATTTTCGTTTCCATTGACTTCAATAGGGAAACTCGCTTTGATATGCAGGTACTTTGGATTACGAGCATTCTCCTGGAACGGATTATGCTCGTAATCCGAGGTTCCACTGTAAAAAAAGACTAAGTTACAAAATACTGCAATATGGCCACTAGATGGAGCCAACAATCATAGTAAAAAATACTCAGTTACTGCATTGTGAACCAGGAAAATACTGCCATATGGCCACTAGATGGCGCCAACGATCATAGTAAAAAATACTCAGTTAAAAAATACTGCAATATAAGTATCATCAGCTCCATCTAGTGGCCATAATGGGCTATTTTTCCGGATTCACTCTATTCTGTAGGTATACGTATGTCACAGTACAAGGCCTCTTTCAAATGGGGTCTTAGAGTCTTTCATATGGGGTCTTAGGGTCTAAAATACTTAGTTACTGCATTGTGAATCAGGAAAATACTGCCATATGGCCACTAGATGGCGCCAACGATCATAGTAAAAAATACTCAGTTACAAAGTACTGCAATATGGCCACTAGATGGAGCCAACGATCATAGTAAAAAATACTCAGTTACAAAATACTGCAATATGGCCACTAGATGGCGCCAACCATAATAGTAAATAATACTCAGTTACAAAATACTGCAATATAGGTACCATCAGCTCCATCTGGTGGCCATAATGGGCTATTCTTCCGGATTCACCCTATTCTGTAGGTATACGTATGTCACAGTACAAGGCCTCTTTCAAATGGGGTCTTAGAGTCTTTCACATGGGGTCTTAGGGTCTAAAATACTCACATGGGGTCTTAGAGTCTTTCATATGGGGTCTTAGGGTCTAAAATACTCAGTTACTGCATTGTGAATCAGGAAAATACTGCCATATGGCCACTAGATGGCGCCAACGATCATAGTAAAAAATACTCAGTTACAAAATACTGACATATGGCCACTAGATGGAGCCAACGATCATAGTAAATAATACTCAGTTACAAAATACTGCCATATGGCCACTAGATGGAGCCAATGATCATAGTAAAAAATACTCAGTTACAAAATATTGCAATATGGCCATTAGATTGAGCCAACAATCATAGTAAAAAAATACTCAATTACAAAATACTGCAATATGGCCACTAGATGGCGCCAACGATCATAATAAAAAATACTCCGTTACAAAATACTGCAATATGGCCACTAGATGGAGCCAACGATCACAGTATCATCAGCTCCATCTAGTGGCCATAATGTGGCTAATTTCCCGACTTTATTCTGTATGTATATCACAATATCACAGCGCACGTTAAGGCCTCATGCACATGGGCACATGAGAGAGCCGTCTACGGCTGTATGTGGGTTTACATTGCTATTTGTGAAAACCCGTGCATGCGTAACATGGTGCGCCCCCGGACGCAGACTGGCTGTGCGCCCCTACGCATGCGCTGTTTTTTTTGCAAGTAGCAGAATCAACCTGCGTACAGCCCCATCCAGCCACGCATGTGTAAACGCAACAGAGCAGGGACGCCGGGGTATAAATTGGCCTTGCGGAGTCTCTACTCTAACACTATAACCATGTGATAGATGTGTAATCCTCTCTTCTTTCCATCCCCAGTTCCCCCGGAGGATCCCGTCATAGAGTCTGGCTTGGACACCCTACTCCTGAGAGCCGGGATCCCCTACAACTTGACCTGCCGAGCCGAAAAGGCCAAGCCGGCGGCCACCATCGAGTGGCTCCGAGATGGAGCCTTGCAGGAAGGAGCCGTCACCAGCACGGTGAGTAGCCCGGTGGGCCCCCCCCCCCCCGTAGATCTCAGCCTGTGATCTACTCTCTGCCTGTCTTTGTTCTTCCTCTTGAAATCCGGCCTTCCAGGTTGTAGCTGAGACCCCCCCGGGCGCGCCACGCCGGCCTCCCGGTGAAACGACGGAGAGTTTTGATCTTTTTTCTCTGCCGCTTCGACATGAAAGGCCTTTGTGGAAGTGCCTGCCTTTTCATTCTTCCACCCAGACACATCTGAGGTGACCAGAGCCTCTTTGCTGAACCTTATAACAGTGACTACATTATTCCTGTAGAAGAAAACCTTGGACGCGGCTCTTTGTAGCAGATCCGAGGCGGGAGGGACGCTTCTCGCCCTTCCTGCTCATACTAATGCATTCTCTACGTCCATAGCCTGTTTCCATGCTATTTTGCTGGGGCCATATTAAAGTGCGCTCCCCCTGGTGATAATTAACTGCTTTCTAAAAAATGACCTCTGTCATCGGGATTCTGTCTGATCAAAAGGTGCCTAAATAAGAGTATTACGCGGGCTGAATAGTTCAGCTTTCCTGGAGAAAGTGCTGCACCGTGATACCTTCAAGTGTTTGGAGTGCCTACAAATGTCGGTTTGACTTGAAATCCATTTAAAGTCTTTATTTGTTAGGAACAACCAATACAGCCAACACGTTTCGGGGGGGGAGGCCTTCTTCTTCAATGATTTGCTATGCAGTCTATGCAGAGCTCCGGAAATCCATTTAAAGTCTTTATTTGTTAGGAACAACCAATACAGCCAACACGTTTCGGGGGGGGGGGGGCCTTCTTCTTCAATGATTTGCTATGCAGTCAAGATTAAATAATACAGGAAGACTAAATTGAGGGTGGATTGAGGCTAGTGTGTTCTAACGGCAGTACTGGTCATATAGCCAAGCAGATAGGCAACCTCGGAACTCCAGCTGAGGTGAAGCTACAAATCTCATCATGCCTCTGCCTGTGGTAGACAAGCCTGTGGCCGTCAGGATCTGGTAACGCATCATGGGGTTTGTAGTTTCACCACAGCTGGAGTGCCATGGTTGCCCACCCCTGGGTGATGATCTATACCCTCGCTCAGAAAATTACTGGGTGCCAGCTGTATGTCTTTGGGCATGATGGTGACCCTCTTGGCATGTATGGCTCCAGTAGAGTCGTGGCAGCGGAGCTCCGGAAATTGCAGGTCAGTCTTGAAGTCCTTGGCGATCTCCCTGACAGGTCATTAAAAGGGCAGCTTTCGCTATAGTGGATTTCTCGTAGCACCTTGGAGAGCCACCATGCTGGGCCTGTAGTGGTGCGGCTTCTTAACTTCGCCGGTGGCCAGGGCAGCTTTGGTGGCCAGCTGCTTCGAAGAACTTTTCCACCGGTGGACTTGTGAGCAGTTTGCTTAGTTCTTGCCATAGCATGCCCTCTCTCTGCAAATCCTGCATGCCAGCTGTATGTATTTGGGCATGGTGGTGACCAGGGGCGGACTGACAAGCCCTGGGCAATAGGAGATTATGGAGCCTCCGGGCAATAGGAGAAGACTATGGGGCCCCCGGGCAATAGGAGAAGACTATGGGGCCCCCGGGCAATAAGAGATTATGGGGCCACCAGGCAATAGGAGAAGATTATGGGGCCCCCGGGCAATAGGAGAAGACTATGGGGCCCCTGGCCAATAGGAGAAGACTATGGGGCCCACAGGCAATAAGAGATTATGGGGCCCCCAGGCAATAGGAGATTATGGGGCCCCCAGGCAATAGGAGATTATGGGGCCACACAGTATAAACACACACACACACACACACACAGTATACACACACAGACACACAATATACACACACAGTATACACACGCAGAATACATATAGACACCCTAAAAAGGTACTGGAGAGGCGGGGCAGCTATAATCTTGGGATTTTTTTTAAAAACACTGATTTTTACATACTGTCCCTGGTTTTATTGAGGCTGGCAACCCTGATGGGGCCCCTTAGTGGCATGGGGCCCTCGGACATAGCCCGAGTGCCCGAATGGTCAGTCCGCCCCTGGTGGTGACCCTCTTGGCACGTATGACACAGAGACTGGTGTCCTCAAGAAGTCCTACGGGATAAGCCCCTGAGGCCTCCTGCAGAGCCATGGCAGTGGAACCATGGAAGAGCAGGTCAGTCTCAGGCTTGATTCACACCTATACATTTTTTGTTCTTTTTGCATTTTGCTGATTTGCACTACAGAACGTGTTCCATACGAAACCATGTTGAATGGACTGCAGTACAAATCTGCAAAATGCAAAAAGCACAAAAAATGCATAGATGTGAATCAAGCCTTAAAGTCCTGGGCGATCTCCCTGACAAGTCACGTGAAGGGCAGCTTTTGTATAAGCAGTTCGGTGGATTTCTGGTAGCATAGTACCTCTTGGAGAGCCATCATGTTGGGCTTGTAGCACTGAGGCTTCTAGACTCCACCAGAAGCCAGGGCGCACTTGAGGGTAGCTTTGATGGCCAACTGCTTGCTGGAAGCTTTCCCACCGGTGGACTTGTGAACAGTCTGCTGGATTCTTGCCATAGATCAGACTTTCTCAACCTTTTGAACATAGAGGAACCCTTGAAAGAGCTTTCCAGCCACAGGGAACACCTGCTAAAAATGACTATATCTACATCTCATGATACATTAGCGTGATGGTCAGTGGGAAGAATGCTCCTTACACTTGTGGTCATTGGGAAGAATTACCTTCCTTACAGATAGCTAAAAAGATTAATGGTGTCAGTGGGAACTTATCTGAAAGGCAGGAGTTGGTCATTTCTCAAGGAACCCCTAACAACCTCTGGAGGGACCGTTGGGTTCAATCAAACCCTGGCTGAGAAACCCTGATCTATGCCCTCTCTCCATGAATCCTGCGTGCGACCTGTATGTCTTTGGACATCATGGTGACCCTCTTGGCATGTACAGCACAGAAATTGATGTCCTCCAAGAGTCCTACAAGATAAGTCCCTGAGGCCTCCTGCAGAGCCATGGCAGTGGAGCTCTGGAAGTGAAGGTTGGTCTTGGAGTCCTGGGCAATCTCCCTGGAAAGGCAGTTTTCAAAAGAGAAGTTTGGTGGATTTCTGGTAGAACCTCGGAGAGCCACCGTGCTGGGCCTGAAGGCATCTTTACTTTGCCGGTGGCCGGGGCACTCTTGCAGGCAGCATTGGTGGCCATCTGCTTGGAGGGAGCTTTCCCACTGGTGTGCTGGGCCTGAAGGCATCTTCACTTTGACGGTGGCCGGGGCACTCTTGCAGGCAGCATTGGTGACCATCTGCTTGGAGGGAGCTTTCCCACTGGTGTGCTGGGCCTGAAGGCATCTTTACTTTGCCGGTGGCCGGGGGCACTCTTGCAGGCAGCATTGGTGGCCATCTGCTTGGAGGGAGCTTTCCTACTGGTGTGCTGGGCCTGAAGGCATCTTTACTTTGCCGGTGGCCGGGGCACTCTTGCAGGCAGCATTGGTGGCCATCTGCTTGGAGGGAGCTTTCCTACTGGTGGACTTGTGAGAAGTCCGCTTGGTCTTCTTGCCGTAGTTCAGCCTTTCTCTACCTTTCCAACACAGAGGAACGCTTGAAATAACTTACCGGTCTCAGGGAACCCCTGCTAAAAATGACAATCTCTACAACTCATGGTACATTAGTACGATGGGTCGGTGGGAAGAAAGCTCCTTACACTTGTGGTTAGAGAAGGAATTACCTTCTTACAGAGCGCTAAAAAGGTCAATGGTGTCAGTGGGAACTCATCTGAGAGGCATAAATTTCTCATTGCTCAAGGAACCCCTTGCAACCTCTGAAGGAACCCTAGAGTTCCATGGAACCCTGGTTGAGAAACCCCATAGGTGATATCACTGCTTCTACTCTTCAAAAGAGATGAAAGAATCTAATGCCCACCGCTGCACTAGAACCTGTGGTCCTGCTAAAGAGCAGGACTGGACTTTACATTGCTTGATGCTCCCCTTCAGGTGGGATCTGGTGCCTAGGTCTTGACCCATGTGACCAGCACACGCACACAGGGGAGCACAGGGGAGCACACAAAAGAAGATAGGGGCTCCTTATGATTTAAGCGTGCACAGGTCCTCTTTTTAGAAAGTCCATTCTTTCTTATCTTGAATCTTGTTTTCCAGATGGTGTTGGCGGATGGGAAACTTGAAACCACCGTGAGCTACCTGTTGATAGTCCCTACGGATCAAGACATTGGCCGAATGTTCACGTGTAGGACATCGAACTACGCTATTCCGACCGGCAAGGAGACCACAGTCAAGCTGGACGTCCATCGTAAGTTATATTGCCAATGATACTTCCTGTTTTATACTGTCTGTTGTTTATACATAACCCAGACCTTTAATGAGAATGAGCCCAAATTCTGTGAAAAGCCCTAAATAGATAAATAAGGTGCCCTAGTATATTCGAAAAGGACAATAATGTAATGTCAGGGCATGAGGCTCTCAACCCAACCCCAAGGAGCAAAAGAAGGGAGTGATACAAAATATGGCATCCTTAGCACCTCTGTTGTATGGCATTTCTTATTTGCCATAAACCTGCTCTATACACAGCACCATCTAGTGGTGGAACAAGGATAAGCACAGCCTGTATACTTTCTATATACACAGCGTCATCTAGCAGTGGAAGGGGATAAGCACATCCTATATATCTGGCATCCTTAGCATCTCTTTTGCAAGGTATTTCTTATTGGTCCTGCGAGCCATAAACTCGCTATATACAGAGCGCCATCTAATGGTAGAAAGGGGATAAGCACATCCCATAACCTTTCTATATTTACAGCACCGCCTAGTGGTGGAAAGGGGATAAGCACATCTCATATACTTGCTTTATACACAGCACCATCTAGTGGTGGACTTTGCTTAGGCTCAAATTATGTCATCCATCTGCTGCAAGCAAAAAGAACCAGTGCCTCAGTCTCCTCTACCCCAATAATCACTCAGACTGCAGGCCATATACTTGCTATATGCACACCACCATCTAGTGGTGGACAGGGGATAAGCATATCCCATATACTTGCTATATACACAGCGCCATCTAGTGGTGGACAGGGGATAAGCATATCCCACATACTTGCTACATACACAGGGCCATCTAGTGGTGGACAGGGGATAAGCATATCCCACATACTTGCTACATACACAGGGCCATCTAGTGGTGGACAGGGGATAAGCATATCCCACATACTTGCTACATACACAGTGCCATCTAGTGGTGGACAGGGGATAAGCATATCCCATATACTTGCTATATACACAGGGCCATCTAGTGGTGGACAGGGGATAAGCATATCCCACATACTTGCTACATACACAGCGCCATCTAGTGGTGGAAAGGGGATAAGCATATCCCACATACTTGCTACATACACAGGGCCATCTAGTGGTGGACAGGGGATAAGCATATCCCACATACTTGCTACATACACAGGGCCATCTAGTGGTGGACAGGGGATAAGCATATCCCACATACTTGCTACATACACAGTGCCATCTAGTGGTGGACAGGGGATAAGCATATCCCACATACTTGCTACATACACAGTGCCATCTAGTGGTGGACAGGGGATAAGCACAGTCCATATACTTTCTATATACACAGCACCAGCTAGTGGTGGAAAGGGAATTTGCCTAGGCTGAGATGATGTCATCCATCTGCTGCAAGCAAGAGGAACCATTGCCTCAGTCTCCTCTTCCCCAGTGATCACTCAGACTGTGGGCCAAATACTTGCTATATACACAGAACAGTCTAGTGGTGAAAAGGTGATATGCACATCCTATATACTTGCTATACACACAACGCTATCTAGTGGTGAAAAGGTAATATGCATATCCCATATACTTGCTATATACACATCGCCATCTAGTGGTGAAAAGGGATGTGCATATTCCATATACTTGCTATATACACAGCGCCATCTAGTGGTGAAAAAGTGATATGCATATTCCATATACTTGCTATATACACATCGCCATCTAGTGGTGAAAAGGTGATATGCACATCCCATATACTTACTTTATACAAAGCACCAGCTAGTGGTGGAAAGGGATTTTGCCTAGGCTGAGATGATGTGGAAAGGGATTTTGCCTTTGCTGAGATGATGTCATCCATCTGCTGCAAGCAAGAGGAACCATTTCCTTGGTGGACAGGGGATATGCATATCCCATATACTTGCTATACACACAGTGCCATCTAGTGGTTGAAAGGTGATAAGCACATCCCATATACTTGCTCTAGACCCATCGCCATATAGTGGTGAAAAGATGATCTGCATATCCCATATACTTGTTATATACACATCCCTATCTAGTGGTGAAAAGGTGATATGCATATCCCATATACTTGCTATATACACAGTGCCATCTAGTGGTGAAAAGGTGATAAGCATATCCCATATACTTGCTATATATACATCGCCATCTAGTGGTGAAAAGGTGATATGCATATCCCATATACTTGCTATATACAACCATTTTCTCCTCTCCGCCAGGGATCAGTCACTCAGACTGTACATTGTAACTTTGTAGCAAGGTGAGAGGCTCCAGCAGGGGCTTATCTTTGTCAGACATTTGTGAACACAGCTAAGAACTACGAAGGTTTATGTCATTCCTGGGCGGGCATCTCAGTCCAGGAAGTAGATGATAACCCTAGATGATGCCTGAAAAATACGGTACCGGCATTCTGGGGAGAAAAGCCGACTGTCAGGGGGAGTTCTGTGATCTCTGTGAAAGGTAATAAATACCTTGATGTGTGGCGCCAACGCATTACTTGACACGCATTGCGCTGAACTTGATCAAATCGGTCTGCCGCTAGCTCTGCTGTAATCTTTGGTGATCTGACAGATCCGTATCTGATTGTACGTGGCCAGCTGAGCCATTATTTACATCTTGCTTTGATAAACACTTTTACACAATTCTCGTAATGCTCCCCCAGTGATGTCATGGCATTTGCATTCATCAGATACTCTTCGGCGTGAGCTCCATTGTAATAATTGAAAGAGATAATGGACGGTGCGGAGGGTTTCCGCCATTACCATCATTCTGCTTGATTAAGGAAGCTAAGTAGATTCGTTAAGTCATAGTGAGGAAAATGGGGGGGGGGGGAGGGGGGGTTGGCGCATCTTATCTTAATACGATAGCAGGAAAGTGCTGACTGTCTGATAGCGGAGCCAGCAATCATTCTCCCAGGGAGCGGGCCAAGCTGGCCGGGCTCCTATTCTCCATCGCTGTGTTCATCGATTTCCACTGGGCGGCCAGATGTGTCACCGAATATCAATAGGTGGTCAGGTGACAGGGTGCTTGGGACCACGGCTTCACCACGATTCCTGCAAATAGATGGCTGCATGCTGGGATACATTGTGCCATGGCAGATGGAAAGCCGCAGGATGCCTGTAACGGGACCCAGACAGATGAGACAGTCGCCTTAAAGGCATACACCCAAATTTAGGATGTAACTCCAAACACAATCACATTTCTGAACTCCACACCCTGCAATTGACCCCTTCTTACCTGAACCATTGGGGGGGGGGGGGGGGGGGGGGGGGGGGGGGCTGCTCCCTGGAGTGTCCTGTTTCTTTAATTTAGCGCCCATCCGCCAAATGGGAATACTACAAGTCCCATCCGCCCCTGCGGCAGAAGGACTGACAGAGCATGCAGGCAGAAGTCCAACGCTATCTTCTTCTGCCCCATAACAGAAGGTCCATACCTCTGTACAGACCTTGGCCTGGTTGGTGTTCCCTTAATTTAGCTCCCAACGACTCATTCCCAATGGGAATACTACAAGTCCCATCCGCTCATTCCCAATGGGAACACTACAAGTCCCATCCGTCCATTCGCAGCTAGACGGACTCCCAGAGGACTGGAACAGTAAGTCCAACGCTATCTTCTTCTGCCCCATAACAGAAGGTCCATACATTGGTGTTCCCTTAATTTAGCTCCCAACGGCTCATTCCCAATGGGAATACTACAAGTCCCATCTGCTCATTCCCAATGGGAATACTACAAGTCCCATCCACCACCGCTGCAGAAGGACTGACAGAGCATGTGGGCAGTAGTCCATCGCTATCTTCTTCTGCCCCATAATAGAAGGTCCATACATCTGTACAGACCTGGGCCTGGTTGGTGTTCCTTTAATTTAGCTCCAACCGGCTCATTCCCAATGGGAATACTACAAGTCCCATCCGCTCATTCCCAATGGGAATACTACAAGTCCCATCCGCCCCTGCAGCAGAAGGACTGACAGAGCATGCCGGAAGTAGTCCAACGCTATCTTCTTCTGCCCCATAACAGAAGGTCCATACCTCTGTACAGACCTGGGCCTGGTTGGTGTTCCCTTAATTTAGCTCCCAACGGCTCATTCCCAATGGGAATACTACAAGTCCCATCCGCTCATTCCCAATGGGAATACTACAAGTCCCATCTGCTCATTCACAATGGGAATACTACAAGTCCCATCTGCTCATTCCCAGTGGGAATACTACAAGTCCCATCCGCCCCTGCGGCAGAAGGACTGACAGGGCACGCCAGCAGTAGTCCATCGCTATCTTCTCCAGTCCCATAACAGAAGGTCCATATCTCTGTACAGACCTTGGCCTGGTTGGTGTTACTTTAATTTAGCTACCAACGGCTCATTCCCAATGGGAACACTACAAGTCCCATCCGCCACCCCGGCAGAAGGACTGACAGAGCATGCAGGCAGAAGTCCATCGATATCTTCTTCTTCCTCATAACAGAAGGTCCATACCTCTTTACAGACCTGGGCCTGGTTGGTGTTCCTTTAATTTAGCTCCCATCTGCCCATTCCCAATGGGAATACTACAAGTCCCATCCGCCCATTCCCAATTGGAATACTACAAGTCCCATCTGCCACCACAGCTGAAGGACTCACAGAACACACCGGCAGTAGTCCATTGCTGACTTTTCCTGTGCCATAACAGAAGGTCCATACCTCTGTACAGACATGGGCCTGGGTGTTGTTCCTTTAATTTAGCGCCCATTCCCAATGGAAATACTACAAGTCCCATCTGCTACCATGTCAGAAGGACTCGCAGAGCACGCCGGCAGAAGTCCATCGCTATCTTCTCCTGCCCCATAACAGAAGGTCCATACCTCTGTACAGACCTGCGCCTGGTTGGTGTTCCTTCAATTTAGCGCCCATCTGCCCGTTCCCAATGGGAATACTACAAGTCCCATCCGCCACCGGAGCAGAAGGACTCACAGAGCATGCCGGCAGTAGTCTATTGCTATCTTCTCCTGCCCCATAACAGAAGGTCCATACCTCTGTACAGACCCGGGCCTGGGTGGTGTTCCTTCAATTTAGCGCCCATCCGCCCAATCCCAATGGGAATACTACAAGTCCCGTCCGCCACCGCGTCAGAAGGACTCACAGAGTGTGCCGGCAGTAGTCAATCGCTAACTTCTTCAGCCCCATAACAGAAGGTCCGTACCTCTGTACAGACCTGGGCCTGGTTGGTGTTCCTTCAGTTTAGTTCCCATCCATCCCATTCCCAATGGGAATACTACAAGTCCCACCCGCCACTGCAGAAGGACTGACAGAACACTAGTTGGAATATGTCTGTCCAACACCTTACCAACACGTTTCACAACTATAAGGCTACTTTCAGACCTTTGCGTGTCAGTAAGGTGCGTAGACACGTGTGGTGCGCTTCGTTCTGAATCGAAATTCTGAAGAAATTTTCGTTATTCGGATGCATTCGAATCACAGTAGTAATGAATTTAAACTAATCCAAAAATCCGAAATTCTAAAGCAACTTCGAAATATAAAACATATGGCTGACTATTGCTGATTTCCTTCAAAGACTGTGTTCATCAGAATATAGCCGTCTTCCGAAATTCGAATTTAGAAAAGAATAGAGTAAAACAGAACGGAATAGAAAATCAAAGAATAAAATGGAATATTAAATAAAGGAATAGAATTGGAAAGAATAGAATAGAAAGATCATAGCCATCTTCTGAAGTTTTGGTTTTGAAAAGAATAAAATAAAACAGAATAGAAAACAATACAGTAAAACAGAATAGAATAGAAAATAAAGTAATATAATAGATAATAATAGAATGGAATAGAATAGAAAAGAAAATAATAGAACAGAAAAAATTAAATAGAATAAATTTAACTGGCTTACGAAATTTGAATTTCAAATAGAATAAAGAAAAAGAATAGAACAGAATTAAACAGAATAGAATAGAGTAAAACATAACAGAACCACTAGAACATAACAGAATAGAAAATAAAGAGATATAATAGAATAGAAAGATTATAGCCATCTTTCGAAATTCAAATTTTGAAAAGAAAAGAATAGAATATAAAGAATAGAGTAAAACAGAATAGAATAGAAAAGAAAAGAATAGAATAGAGAAGAAAATAAAGAAATATAGTAGAACATTTAAGACTGGAATAGAATAGAAAAGAAAATAGAAAAAAAAGAATAGAATAGAACAGAATGAATGTAACCATCTTACGAAATTCAAATTTTGAATGGAATAAAGAAAAAAAATAGACTAGACCTAAACAGAGTAGAATAGAATTAAACAGAATAAAATAGATAAAATAGAGTAAAACAGAGCAGAAACAGTAGAACAGAATTGAATACAAAATAAAGAGATAATATAGAATAGATCAGAATAATTATAATCGTCTTTCGAAAATTGGAATTTTGCAAAGAATAGTAAAAGAATAGAGTAAAACTGAATAGAATAGAAAAACAAAATAAACAAAACTAACTTTGTAACAAATACAACAAAACAAAAAGAAATTTAGTAACTTAAATAATCGGTCTGAAACTAAATATGCATTGGCTGCCCTAAACGCGTCGCGCGGGAACGCGTGATGATGCTCCACAGACCTTACAGGGAAAAGATCGACTTCTACTATTCACAAACATGATTTTTATTTTATTTTATTTATAAGTCCCCAGTCGGCCGTCACCATTGTTTGTCTTGATGTGCTGTCAGCCTGTCTCTGGCGGTCTCGTGGGCCTGTCTCTGCGCTGACAGCGGCGCGCCGCTCTATTTGTACGGCGGTGCGACTTAAAAGACAATTTAGTTAATAGCATTTACCTAACCCAGGCTGATTTTATTTTATTTTTTTTCATGCGTGGAGCCCCGACGACGCCGGCTGAATGCAGATGAGGCCGGGAAGACAATCCGCCTCTTTGATGGTGATTTATGAGGGCCCCCCGCTATTTATTACTGACAGATCGGAGCCGGCCTCTCCTGAGCTCCTCTGTAGATTTACACCGGCGGATCTCTCTCTACGCTCCGGCGTACGTGACGGGAGCGCGTCCATCGTTACACCGGATCGGCGAGATCTTCATTTCTCACGCAGCCTGAGCTCCTAAATCAAACGGCGGCGGAAGTCTGAGGGTTTCATACTGGGAGCGCCTTTTGTGGTTTCTGTATAGAAAGAAGAAACGCGTCGGGTTCTTAAAGAGGACCTCTCCTCATAAGCTGGTTTGATGTGTTGAAAGCCTATTCACACCTTGCAGCATGTGGGATGACATGCGTGCGTAGATGTGAATGGGCCCCCTATACATGTAGAGTTGTGCACTTCCGAAAAATTAGTTTGTTTTCATTTTTATTTCATTCGTTTTTTGTTTTTTTTCTGGTCATTCATTATTTTATTATATATTCGAAAATTAGTAAATTCGTAAAATTCGTAAATTCGTAAATTCGTAAAATTTGTAAATTCGTAAATTCGTAAATTAGTAAATTCGTAAAATTCGTAAATTCGTAAATTCGTAAATTTGTAAATTTGTAAATTCGTAAAATTCGTAAATTCGTAAATTCGTAAATCCGTAAATTCGTAAAATTCGTAAATTCGTAAATCCGTAAATTCGTAAAATTCGTAAATTCGTAAATTCGTAAATTCGTAAATTCGTAAATTTGTAAATTTGTAAATTCGTGAAATTCGTAAATTCGTAAATTCGTAAATCCGTAAATTCGTAAAATTCGTAAATTCGTAAATCCGTAAATTCGTAAAATTCGTAAATTCGTAAATTCGTAAATTTGTAAATTTGTAAATTTGTAAATTCGTAAAATTCGTAAATTCGTAAATTCGTAAATCCGTAAATTCGTAAAATTCGTAAATTTGTAAATTTGTAAATTCGTAAAATTCGTAAAATTCGTAAATTCGTAAATTCGTAAATCCGTAAATTCGTAAAATTCGTAAATTTGTAAATTCGTAAAATTCGTAAATCCGTAAATTTGTAAAATTCGTAAATTCGTAAATTTGTAAAATTCGTAAATTCGAAGATTCGTAAATTCGGAAACGCTGAAATTTGTAAATTTAGAACTTTTGTAAATCAGGGGAGACCGGGGCGGGAGAGTAGGGGGAGGGGACAATAGCGGCAGGCATAGCCGAAAATTATTTAATGGTAGCCAAAATAATGTCGGAAGTTGTGGTTGCGCCACTGCTCATTGACAAGTGGTGTAAAATATGGGGCTAAGAGTTGGGAAGGAAGAAATGTACCGAGATTCTTGCGAGCCATGAAGCCCATCCAGTAAGGAGCCAGTAACTGGAGTGACAAGCCGGCAACTGGAGTGACAAGCTGGAAACTGGAGTGACAACCCGAAAACTGGAGTGACAAGCTGAAAACTGGAGTGTGTAGCCAGTAACTCGAGTCAGAAGCCAGCAACTGGTGTGTGAAGCCAGCAACTGGAGTGTGAATCCGGCAACTGGAGTGTGAATCCGGAAACTGGAGTGTGAATCCGGCAACTGGAGTGTAAAGCCAGCAACTGGAGTGTGAAGCCGGCAACTGGAGTGTGAAGCCGGCAACTGGAGTGTGAAGCCGGAAACTGGAGTGTGAAGTTAGAAACTGGAGTGTGAAGTTAGAAACTGGAGTGTGAAGCCGGAACTGGTGTCAGAAGCCGGAAACTGGAGTCAGAAGCCGGAAACTGGAGTCAGAAGCCAGTAACTGTTGTGGGAAGCCGGTAACTGGAGTGTGAAGCCGGTAACTGGAATGTGAAGCCGGCAACTGAAGTGTGAAGCCAGAAACTGGAGTGTGAAGCCGGCAACTGGAGTGTGAAGCCGCTAACTGGAGTGTGAAGCCTGTAACTGGAGTGTAAAGCCAGGAAACTGGAGTCAGAAGCCGGAAACTGGAGTCAGAAGCCGGTAACTGGGGTGTAAAGCCGGTAACTGGAGTGTGAAGCCGGTAACTGGAGTCAGAGGCCGGTAACTGGAGTCAGAAGCCGGTAACTGGGGTGTAAAGCCGGGAACTGGAGTGTGAAGCCAGCAACTGGAGTGTGAAGCCGGAAACTGGAGTGTAAAGCCGGAAACTGGAGTGTGAAGCCGGAAACTGGAGTGTGAAGCCGGAAACTGGAGTGCAAAGCCGGAAACTGGAGTGCGAAGCCGGAAACTGGAGTGTGAATCCGGCGACTGGAGTGAGAAGCTAGTAAATGGAGTGAGAAGCTGTGAATTGGAGTGAGAAGCTGGGAACTGGAGTGAGAAGCTGGTAACTGGAGTGAGAAGCCGGAAACTGGAGTGAGAAGCCGGAAACTGGAGTGAGAAGCCGGTAACTGGAGTGAGAAGCCGGCAACTGGAGTGAGAAGCCGGTAACTGGAGTGAGAAGCCGGTTACTGGAGTGAGAAGCCGGTAACTGGAGTGAGAAGCCGGTAACTGGAGTGAGAAGCCACTAACTGGAGTGAGAAGCCGGTAACTGGAGTGAGAAGCCGGTAACTGGAGTGAGAAGCCGGAAACTGGAGTGTGAAGCCGGTAACTGGAGTGAGAAGCCGGTAACTGGAGTGTGAAGCCGGTAACTGGAGTGTGAAGCCGGTAACTGGAGTGAGAAGCCGGTAACTGGGGTGAGAAGCCACTAACTGGAGTGAGAAGCCGGAAACTGGAGTGAGAAGCCAGTAACTGGAGTAAGAAGCCGGTAACTGGAGTGAGAAGCCGGTAACTGGAGTGAGAAGCCGGTAACTGGGGTGAGAAGCCACTAACTGGAGTGAGAAGCCGGAAACTGGAGTGAGAAGCCGGTAACTGGAGTAAGAAGCCGGTAACTGGAGTGAGAAGCCGGTAACTGGAGTGAGAAGCCGGTAACTGGAGTGAGAAGCCGGTAACTGGAGTGAGAAGCCGGTAACTGGAGTGAGAAGCCACTAACTGGAGTGAGAAGCCGGTAACTGGAGTGAGAAGCCGGTAACTGGAGTAAGAAGCCGGTAACTGGAGTGAGAAGCCGGTAACTGGAGTGAGAAGCCGGTAACTGGAGTGAGATGCCGGTAACTGGAGTGAGAAGCTGGCATTGCCAGTTGAGATCCGGCAGGTTCCTAGGTATGCACATACATAGGTTGGCTATTGTTTTAAATGGCGCTCGTTCCATTGGGGGCGCACCTGTAAATAGGGGAGGGGGGCAGGTCTCAATACGTATAAGAGGGGCAGCAGAGAGCCAAGGCACGTGGTCATGTGACCCTTTGGAGGATCAGCGCTCCAACTGGTTGCTCAACAGAGGTCACGTGACCAAGTGCCTAGGCCAGTGATGGCGAACCTTGGCACTCCAGGTGTTTTGGAACTACATTTCCCATGATGCTCATGCACGCTGCAGTGTAGTTGAGCATCATGGGAAATTTAGTTCCAAAACATCTGGGGTGCCAAGGTTCGCTATCACTGGCCTAGGCCATTGATGAGCCTGAAGCAGTGTTCCCTTTAAGAAAGGTAAGACATCCAGCCCATTATGTTGGCCTCACACATAGGGGTATATTTATAAAAAAATATTCATCCATCGAAAAACTTCATGCTAATTCGTTCTGAGCGAATGGGGCAAAATCAAAAGTTCGGAGGCTATATTCTCTATAGATTGAATGCGTGAATGGGGAAAATACCTCATTACAACCACTAGATGGCGCCTCACTAGCATAAGAAGTAAGTATGCTCCTCTAGTGGCCATCATTTTCCACATTCACACATTCGATCTGCAGGGAATTTATCCCGAGAACATTCGATTTTTGCCTGATTCATACAGAAAGAATTAGCGACAGGAAGTGTGTTTACTGACAGGATCATTGGGTGAAAATAAAGAAGAAAAATCCCCCCAAAAAAAAGAAAACGAGTGCAGCCGCTGCACCTTGCAAACTTTAAAACATGACATGTTGGTGAGGTTTAGGTACGATTTAAGGTCACGTTGGCATCCTTGTGTGATGATTTTCTCTCTCTCTCCCTGACAGATCCGCCAACGGTCACCCTATCTATACAACCGCAAACCGTGCTGGAGGGGGAAAGGGTCCGCTTTACCTGCATGGCCACCGCCAATCCCACCATTAAAGGATACAGGTCAGTATATCACATGACTTTCGTAGGGAATACAGTTATACACAGGCGGCCAAAAAGCATGCAGGCGTTGCTCCTTGGTGAATCCTCTATTAACTTTATTTTTTTCGTATACATAATCAAAAAACTTGCATACCGTTTAATGCCAACATGCATCCTGATGGGCATCGCCACGCTTGATAAGGCTCACTGACTTGCATTGATTTCAATGACGAACGCATCGCGAAAAAAAAAAAAAGAAATCTGTTATAAAGTTGTGAATGAGTCTCATTTTATACTTTTTTTGTTCGCCAAAAAGTTATGGGGGTGAACGGTTTCTGGAAATTCTGGTTACCTGGCTCTCATGCATGAGACCGCTCACTGCTCTCCCTCCTTGTGCAGGGTGACTGGTCTGGTCTCCGCCCCCTCCTGTAGTTCTCTACAGTGGGTGGGGCCTGCTGGGCCCTCCCACAGCTCTGCTCTCTCTTCTTGTGCAGGGCGACTGGTCTGGTCTGGTCTCCGCCCCCTCCTGTAGTTCTCTATAGTGGGTGGAGACCAATCACTGCTGCTCTCTCTCCTTGTGCAGGGCGACTGGTCTAATCTCCGCCCCCTCATGTAGTTCCCTATAGTTGGTGGAGCCTGCTAGGTCCCTCCCACAGCTCTGCTCTCTCTCCTTGTGCAGGGCGACTGGTCTAATCTCCGCCCCCTCATGTAGTTACCTATAGTTGGTGGAGCTTGCTAGGTCCCTCCCACAGCTCTGCTCTGTCTCCTTGTGCAGGTGTCACTGTTCTGGTCTCCGCCCCCTCCTGTAGTTCTCTATAGTGGGTGGAGCCTGCTAGGTCCCTCCCACAGCTCTGCTCTTTCTCCTTGTGCAGGGTGACTGGTCTGGTCTCCGCCCCCTCCTGTAGTCCTCTATAGTGGCTGCAGCCTGCTGGGCCCCTCCCACAGCCCTGCTCTCTCTCCTTGTGCAGGGTGACTGGTCTGGTCTCCGCCCCCTCCTGTAGTTCACTATAGTGGTTGGAGACCAATCATTGCTGCTCTCTCTCCTTGTGCAGGGTGACTGGTCTAATCTCTGCCCCTCATCTAGTTCTCTATAGTGGGTGGAGCCTGCTAGGTCCCTCCCACAGCTCTGCTCTCTCTCCTTGTGCAGGGCGACTGGTCTAATCTCCGCCCCCTCATGTAGTTCCCTATAGTTGGTGGAGCCTGCTAGGTCCCTCCCACAGCTCTGCTCTGTCTCCTTGTGCAGGTGTCACTGTTCTGGTCTCCGCCCCCTCCTGTAGTTCTCTATAGTGGGTGGAGCCTGCTAGGTCCCTCCCACAGCTCTGCTCTTTCTCCTTGTGCAGGGTGACTGGTCTGGTCTCCGCCCCCTCCTGTAGTCCTCTATAGTGGCTGCAGCCTGCTGGGCCCCTCCCACAGCCCTGCTCTCTCTCCTTGTGCAGGGTGACTGGTCTGGTCTGGTCTCCGCCCCCTCCTGTAGTTCACTATAGTGGTTGGAGACCAATCATTGCTGCTCTCTCTCCTTGTGCAGGGCGACTGGTCTCTGCCCCCTCATCTAGTTCTCTATAGTGGGTGGAGCCTGCTAGGTCCCTCCCACAGCTCTGCTCTCTCTCCTTGTGCAGGGCGACTGGTCTAATCTCCGCCCCCTCATGTAGTTCCCTATAGTTGGTGGAGCCTGCTAGGTCCCTCCCACAGCTCTGCTCTGTCTCCTTGTGCAGGTGTCACTGTTCTGGTCTCCGCCCCCTCCTGTAGTTCTCTATAGTGGGTGGAGCCTGCTAGGTCCCTCCCACAGCTCTGCTCTTTCTCCTTGTGCAGGGTGACTGGTCTGGTCTCCGCCCCCTCCTGTAGTCCTCTATAGTGGCTGCAGCCTGCTGGGCCCCTCCCACAGCCCTGCTCTCTCTCCTTGTGCAGGGTGACTGGTCTGGTCTGGTCTCCGCCCCCTCCTGTAGTTCACTATAGTGGTTGGAGACCAATCATTGCTGCTCTCTCTCCTTGTGCAGGGCGACTGGTCTCTGCCCCCTCATCTAGTTCTCTATAGTGGGTGGAGCCTGCTAGGTCCCTCCCACAGCTCTGCTCTCTCTCCTTGTGCAGGGGAACGGTTCTAATCTCCGCCCCCCTCCTGCAGTTCTCTAAAGTGGATGGAGCCTGCTGGGTCCCTCCCACAGCCCTGCTCTCTCTCCTTGTGCAGGAGAGGTCTAATCTAATTAAACTGGTCTAATCTCCGCCCCCTCCTGTAGTTCTCTATAGTGGGTGGAGAATGCTGGGTCCCTCCCACAGCCCTGCTCTTTCTCCTTGTGCAGGGTGACTGGTCTAGTCTCCGCCCCCTCCTGTAGTTTTCTATAGTGGGTGGAGCCTGATAGGTCCCTCCCACAGCTCTGCTCTCTCTTTGTGCAGAGCGACTGCTCTCCACCCCCTCCTGTAGTTCTCTATAGTGGGTGGAGCCTGCTAGGTCCCTCCCACAGCTCTGCTCTCTCTCTCTCTCCTTGTGCAGGGCGACTGGTCTGGTCTCCGCCCCCTCCTGGCCCCTCGCCTGTTGGGCCCCTCCCACAGCTCTGCACAGGCTATGTACGGCATTGTGATGATGTCACCGCTACTTTCACAAGGTAATATCTGGTGTTGCAGAGGCATTTGTGGCACTCAAAGCGGGTTTATATTCTTTGTAGCTATTGAGGAATAGATTTTGTACCCGGAGTTCAGCTTTAAAGGCCTTCAAAGCTCAAAAAAAAAAAAAAATCAATCTCGCTTTTCCCGTTACGAGCGCTCGTCGGCGGATTTACAAGTGTAACAGTGGCAGGCCTGGGCTGTCCATTAAACACCTTATCTGAGGAATTTAATGCCTTTTTATTTTACGATCCTGTTTACTGCCAACTGCTTCTGTTTTACAATCATGCATATTTAAACCAAACGGGTGTATTAATGTTTTATTTATCGCTGCCTTCAAGAGCGCCTAGTTATCCGCCGCGTGTTTGTGTAGTGTGGACTACGAGTAGGAGACGGGCTCGGCGGTGGAGGGGGAAGGGAGAGACGTCCTACAGGGATATTGGCGTGCCGCGCTTTAGGACGGCGCCGCTCTTAACTCCGACAGGCAGGAAGATGCGATAAAGCATTCAGGGCCCATTCAGGCTCGTCTGTTCCTGTGCGCTGCAGTGAGGCAACGCGCTTCAACGCGCGACGCAACGTGCCTTTAACACGACGCACAGGAACAGATTGATGCAGCGTACCGCAGTGCGCGGTAGCGCGTTAGGCTCTGTATATGCCATGCAGGTGTGACAGCACATGTGCGCACCCCTCCGCGCGCTCCCGTGCGCTCCCGCGCATCTAATTTAGGGCGGGCTATTAATTTCGATACGTGAGAAATGCAAGTCCCTTACCGTTTTTTGAAAACGCCACGTACCGAACCGCGCTCTGCGGTTTGGTGCGCACATTAGCGGATGTGTGGGCAGTGCCTTGGGCCCCGTTCACAGCTGACGCGTTGCATTTTTTAGCTCTTTTTTAGCACGCTTTTATAGGACGGTTTTGGAGCGGCATCATATACCCCCCCTCCACAGCTCCAAAATAGCGCTAAAGAAGCTCATGCACTAAATATGGCAATTATGAGCCAAGCGCATTCTGCGACTGGAGTTTTTACGCATTTCTCCAGCGTTTTTGTTGTGCATCAAAGCGAAACGCATGACTGCTACCCGAGATTTGGGTGCCATTAAAAAGTAAGAAGCAAGAATAGGCTGCACGCCCCAATGAAAGCATATAGAGTATGGAAATTTCCCTAGGGGGTTTTGTGTTGCAGCAAAACAAGTCCAGAGTATTATATGAAAAAAGTTTATTACAAAAAATTACGATGTACAAACACAGCTGTCTGTCAAGACAGGAGCTCTAAAATCAATTGCTAGAAGGCATAATATGCATAGTTACACAATGGTACAATAAACTTTTTTCATATAATACTCTGACTTGTTGGCTGCAACACAAAACCCGCTAGGGAAATTTCCATACTCTATATGCTTTCATTGGGGTGTGCAGTCAATTCTATGGTACAACAGACATACAAGTGGAAAAATAACTGTAAAAATTCATACAGAAAGACTCAACGCGTTTCAACCATAATATAGTAGCGGTCTTCTTCAAGGGGGTAGAATATAGACTTCTTCTAAAGGATACAATACATCAATCAGTGCATTGAAACCCATGCAATAACATCAATTGGTTACAAAATGAATAATGAGATTTGATTGTATAATGATTGATGTATTGTATCCTTTAGAAGAAGTCTATATTCTGCCCCCCTGAAGAAGACCGCTACTATATTATGGTCGAAACGTGTTGAGTCTTTCTGTATGACTTTTTACAGTTACTTTACCACTTGTATGTCTGTTGTACCATAGAATTGGCTGCACACCCCAATGAAAGCATATAGAGTATGGAAATTTCCCTAGGGGGTTTTGTGTTGTAGCAAACAAGTCGAGAGTATTATATAAAAAAAGTTTATTACAAAATATTACTATGTACAAACACAGCTGTCTGACAGGCGCTCTAAAATCAATTGCTAGAAGGCATAAAATGCATAGTTACATAGTGGTACAATAGACATACAAGTGGTAAAATATCTGTAAAAAGTCATACAGAAAGATTCCAACGCGTTTCGACCATAATATAGTAGTGGTCTTCTTCAGGGGGGCAGAATATGGACTTTTAAAGGATACAATACATCAATCAGTGCAATGAAAACCAAGCAATAACATCAATTGGTTAACAGAGTTACAAAATGAATAATGAGATTTATATTTACCAAAGAACAGCTTTATTTTGGCCTTCCAGCAGTTCTTCTTCAAATTGTACCATTGTGTAACTATGCATTTAATGCCTTCTAGCAATTGATTTTATAGCTCCTGTCTTGACAGACAGCTGTGTTTGTACATAGTAATTTTTTGTAATAAACTTTTTTCATATAATACTCTAACCTGTTTGCTGCAACACAAAACCCTCTAGGGAAATTTCCATACTCTATATGCCTTCATTGGGGCGTGCAGCCTATTCTATGGTACAATAGACATACAATTGGTAAAATAACTGTAAAAAGTCATACAGAAAGACCCCAATGTGTTTCGACCATAATAGAGTAGCGGTCTTCTTCAGGGGGGCAGAATATGAACTTCTGAAGGATACAATACATCAATCATTAATTGATTAATTTTTTTACAGTGTATTGGGATCCCCTTTGGCGCTTGGTGACCTCCTTGTGATATCTAATGGGCCCCTCCCCTCAGGCCTGTTTGGTATTGTCATCTCCCGCTCCCTACTTTTTACCCCCCCCCTCTCTGGGCCATCCCTGTCACCGCCCCTCCATCTCTATGCAGCAAATACGACCTCTTGTAGGTTCTCTTTGTGGACTGTTGGGCATGCTGCTTTTTTGAGGGGTGGGTGCCATTTTCGGTTCCACTGCGCTGTCTGGACCCCTGGGGAAACAATTTGAAGCAGAACTGCTGGAAGGCCAAAATAAAGCTGTTCTTTGGTAAATATAAATCGCAGTATTCATTTTGTAACCAATTGATGTTATTGCTTGGTTTTCAATGCACTGATTGATGTATTGTATCCTTTAGAAGTCTATATTCTGCCCTCCTGAAGAAGACCGCTACTATATTATGGTCGAAACGCGTTGAGTCTTACTAAATGACTTTTTACAGTTATTTTACCACTTGTATGTCTATTGTACCATTGTGTAACTATGCATATTATGCCTTCTAGCAATTGATTTTAGAGCTCCTGTCTTGACAGACAGCTGTGTTTGTACATAGTAATTTTTTGTAATAAACTTTTTTCATATAATATTCTGAGTTGTTTGCCCCCTACAGAAATTTCCATACTCTAGGGGCCTAATAATTATTGGTAGCGCCCTGTGGCTACTAAAGGTCAGTGCGTTTCGTGTCGGGAAAGCATGCAAATTTTCGTGCACCTGTAAAGTCTGAACCTAGCTTTACCGAGCATTGTGGTGAGCTGCATGTGCGTTGAGTTGTTGCTCAAAATGATCGAATTCAAAATGAAAGCACAATGCACATAATGTGCGTTGACGTGCATTGCAGTAACGCAACACACCCTATAGCAGCAAAGGTGCGTTTCAGGCCTCTTTGCTGACTTGAATAATCCCTGTAATCTATCTAATATGTGTATTTCCTATGATCATTGGCTCCATCTAGTGGCCATAATGCAGTATTTTCCTAAATGCAGTATTTCACAAAAAATACTGCATCATGGCCACTAGATGGAGCTGGTGATTGTAGGAAATACACATATTAGACACATTACGGGGACTATCCTTGACAGCTTATAAATAGACCCTTAAGTGTGCCACTAAAGAAAGCCACTTATTCTAATTATTGTCTTCTTTTTTTTTTTTTTTTTATAGGTGGGCCAAGGGAGGTGTGATCATCGAGGGAGCCAAGGAAAGCACATACGAGGCACAAGTGGATTTTACTTTTTTCACAGAGCCCGTCTCCTGCGAAGTACACAACGAAGTTGGGAGTACCAATGTCAGCACGTTGGTGGATGTACAGTGTAAGTTTTCACTATATTGTACTTGACGAAAGAACTGAAATCCAATGAATGAAGGGGGTGGGGCCAGGGACAGTCAGGCTGGAAAGGGGTGGGCCAGGGGCAGTCAGGCTGGAAAGGGGTGGGCCAGGGACAGTCAGGCTAGGAAGAGGGGTGGACCCGAGACAGTCCGGCTGGGAAGGGGCGGGCCAGGGACAGTCAGTCTGGGAAGGGGCAGGCCAGAGACAGGCTGGGAAGGGGTGGGCCAGGGACAGTCAGGCTGGAAAGGGTCGGCCCAGGGGCAGTCAGTCTGGAAAGAGGCAGGCCAGGGACAGTCAGGCTAGGAAAAGGAGGGCCTGGGACAGTCCAGGCTGGGAGGGGGTGTTCCATGGGGAATTCAGGCTGGGAAGGGGCGGGCCAGGGGCAGTCAGCCTGGGAAGAGGTGTGCCAGGGATAGGCAGGCTGGGCAGGGGTGGGCAAGGGACAGTCAGGCTAGGAAGGGGTGGGTCAGGGGCAGTCAGGCTAGGAAGGGGTGGGTCAGGTACAGTCAGGCTGGGAAGGGACGGGCCAGGGGCAGTCAGCCAGGGAAGGGGCATGCCAGGGACAGTCAGTCTGGGAAGGGGTGGGCCAGGGGCAGTCAGCCAGGGAAGAGGAGGGCCAGGGATAGTTAGGCTGGGAAGGGGCCGACCACGGACAGTCAGGCTGGGCAGGGGCGGGCCACAGATAGTCGGGCTGGGCAGGGGTGGGCCACAGATAGTCAGGCTGGGAAGGGGCCGGCCACGGACAGTCAGGCTGGGCAGGGGCAGGCCACAGACAGTCAGGCTAGGCAGGGGTGGGCCAGGGACATTCAGGATAAGAAGGGGAGGACCAGAGACAGTCAGGCTGGGAAGGGGCATGCCAGGGACAGTCAGTCTAGGAAGGAGCGGGCCAGGAACAGTCAGGCTGGGCAGGGGTGGGTCACGGATAGTCAGGCTGGGCAAGGGTGGGCCAGGGGCAGTCAGCCAGGGAAGGGGCATGCCAGGGACAGTCAGTCTGGGAAGGGGTGGGCCAGGGGCAGTCAGCCAGGGAAGAGGCGGGCCAGGGATAGTCAGGCTGGGAAGGGGCGGGCCAGGGATAGTCAGGCTGGGAAGGGGTGGGCCACGGACAGTCAGGCTGGGCAGGGGCGGGCCAGAGACAGTCAGGCTGGGAAGGTATGAGCCGGGGCAGTCAGAATGTGGGTGGAAAGGGCTAGACGATGCTGCGCACCCTCCACCCAGGAAATGAGGCGGGCTCTATCTGACTGCAGCTTCAAATGCACATTGTGAGAAGCTCACAGTGTGCAGTGAAATCAGAATAAGCAATACAATGCATATACAGGCATTTGCATTTAAGGGATTTTATAGTCTAATGTGTCACCTTTTCTTGCTTGAAAAAAAAAAAAGAAGGTCTAAATAGACTTAATGGGGTCATGCATTGGGACATGACAGGGGTGACAAGACAAGGGGAGGAAAATGAAATGCGATGGTGATGGATGAGGGGGGGGGGGGGGACCTCTGTGATGGAGGAGTATTCACATCATTAGGAAAAAAAAACTAAAAAAATACCAGGAGTGAAGAATACGTGTCAGGAAAGACACAGCGAGCGCGCTGTAATTCCACGTCTTGCAGCTTATTCTACATCAATCAGCCAGCGAGCCCCACTCTACACCAAGCCTGCCAGAACAATGCCCACATCACAACCGCCACAGCCTCATTAGCATGACAATAATTATGCGGCAGAGTGGAAGGAGAGGAATTGTTTCACTTTATTTGTTGCTGAGGAAAGAAGAATGGCTTCCTTGCGTGCCGCCAACATCGTTCCTTTTGTGTCATGTGATCCGCGGTATGTCTTTAGAACGGTGGCAATTCAGGGCAATGCTATAGCTGATCACATACTATGCCCATGTGATATATATATATATATATATATATATATATATATATATATATATATCATATCGTTTTTATTATAATTATATATCATTTTCTATGTATACTGTGTGTGTGCGTGTGTGTATGTGTATATATATATATATATATATATATATATATATATATATATATATATAATACACTATATTACCAAAAGTATTGGGACGCCTGCTTTTACACCCACACAAGGTTTAATGGCATCCCAGTCTTAGTCCGTAGGGTTCAATATTGAGTTGGCCCACCCTTTGCAGCTATTAGCCCCCGTACACACGGTCGGAAATTCCGACCACAAAATTCCGTCAGATTTTTTTCCGACGGATTTTGTCCGACACCGGTGTCGCATACACGCGGTCGGACAAAGTTGTCGGAAAATCCGATCATTCTGAACGTGTTGACATTCGTTGCGTACGACGGAACTACGTAGAGGCCAGTAGCCAATAGCTTTGGTCTCGTAATTTGATCTGAGCATGCGTGGCACTTTGTCCGTCGGAATTCTCTACACACGATCGGAAAAAGTCCGATCGGATTTTGTTGTCGGAAAATTTGAGAGCAGGATCTCAAATTTTGATGGAGCCCACACACGGTCAGATTTTCCGACAACATGGTCCGATCGGACATTTTCCGTCGGAATTTCCGACCGTGTGTACGGGGGCATTAGTGTGTCTATGGGATTGTTCGACCATTCTTCCAGAAGCACATTTGTAAAATCAGGGACTGATGGTTGACAAGGAGGCCTGGCTCGCAGTCTCCCCTCCACTTTTTCCATCGGAAAAATTTTAGATCCTGCTCTCAAATTTTTCCGACAACAAACACACAATCGGACTTTTTCCGATCGTGTGTAGAGAATTCCGACGGACAAAGTGCCACGCATGCTCAGATCAAATTACGAGACCAAAGCTACTACTAGCCTCTACATAGTTCCATCGTACGCAACGAACGTCACCACGTTCAGAATGATCGGATTTTCCGACAACTTTGTCCGACCGTGTGTATGCAACACCAGTGTCGGACAAAATCCGTCGGAAAAAAATCAGACGGAATTTGTTGTCGGAATTTCCGACCGTGTGTGCGGGGCATTAGACTGGGATGCCATTAACCACTTCAGCCCGGACCAATTTGCAGCCAAAGGACCAGGCCCCTTTTTGCGATTCGGCACTGCGTCGCATTAACTGACAATTGCGCGGTCGTGCGACGTGGCTCCCAAACAAAATTGACGTCCTTTTTTTCCCATAAATAGAGCTTTCTTTTGGTGGTATTTGATCGCCCCTGCGGTTTTTATTTTTTGCGCTATAAACAAAAAAGAGCGACAATTTTGAAAAAAAAAACATTAATTTTTATTTTTTGCTATAATAAATATCCCCCAAAATATATAAAAAAACATTTTTTTTTCCTCAGTTTAGGCCGATACGTATTCTTCTACATATTTTTGGTAAAAAAAAATCACAATAAGCGATTATTGATTGGTTTGCGCAGAAGTTATAGCGTTTACAAGATAGGGGGTAGTTTTATAGCATTTGCATTAATATTTTTTTTTTATTACTAACGGCGGCGATCAGCAATTTTTATTGTGACTGCGACATTATGGCGGACACATCGGACATTTTTGACACATTTTTGGGACCATTGTCATTTTTACAGCAATCAATGCTATTTAAATGCATTGATTCCTGTATAAATGACACTGGCAATGAAGGGGTTAACCACAAGGGGGCAGTGTAGGGGTTAAGTGTGCCTAGGGGTGTGTTTCTTACTGTGGGGGGGGGGGGGGGGCGTGGCTGTCAGCTAGTGAATGCTGATCTCTGCTCCAATCACAGGGAGCAGAGATCGGGATCACTAGTTGCTAGGCAGAACGGGGAGATGCTGTGTACTTGCTTGCGCATCTCCCCATTCAGCCTTCCCGTTTGCGGGTGTCCCCGCGGCGATCGAGACCGCAGGACCCGCGACCGGCCTCACGAGGGTCCGGACCGGCGCGGGAGCGCGCTGCTCCCGGTGCGCTCCCGATGGCACGGCAGGCATTAAGGAGGGACTTATATATAAGCCCTCCTGCCTGTACGTGACATTCTGCCGACGTATATCGTCGTGCGCCGGTTAAAGTTCATGTGTGTGTAAAGGCAGGTGTCCCAATACTTTTGGCAATATAGTGTATATACTGTATATAGCATTTTTAATTATTATTATTTGTTTATTATTTCACTAAACCTAAAAGGGTCTATTTATAAAATAAATATGCGCAGCCATCACGAATAATCCCTGTATTGTACTTGAGAATGCCGAGGGTTGGCCAACATTTTGGAACATAAGATGGTGAAGGAGAACGCTGGCTACTGGGGAGCGAGGAAGTTCAACCTTATTCGGGACCCTTATGCGGCGTACACACGGTCGGAATTTCCGATGGAAACAGTCCGATGGGAGCTCTTCATCGGATTTTCCGACCGTGTGTATGCCCATCGGTCTTTTTCTGTCGAAATTTCCGACGGACTTTGAATTGAGAACCTGTTCTTAATTTTTCCGACGGAAAACCTTTCTATCGGATTTTCCGATCGTGTGTATGCAATTCCGACACGCATAATTCCGACGCATGCTCGGAAACAATTCGACGCATGCTCAGAAGCATTAAACTTCCCTTCTATAGTGCTGTCGAACGTGTTGTATGCCGCTGTGTTACTGACCGTCGGAATTTGGTGTGACCGTGTGTAGGCAAGACAGTTTGAGCGAAATTCCGTCGGAATTCCGACGGGAAAACCATCAGAGCTTTTTCCGACGAGAATTCCGAGCGTGTGTACGCGGCATTACAGGAAATAAAAGCCTTAAAAGAGGAAATTAGAGTTTTCATCTTCTTTTTCTATTTCGGAGTTCTTAACAGAAAAAAAAAAATCTTCTAGATTAGAAAACACATTCCTTATTCTTTTGAAGACGGTGAGGGAATCCATCTCTCTAGTGATCAGCTTTTGATATATAACGTGTTCTCGCCTCGGTAATATAGAGGGGTATGAATAAGTAATGCTCAATACCCCTGACGTGGGAACGGGGAATTCTATTTTAAGAGCCGGCACTCGCCCCAGCCTCTCTTCCACTTCGATGTCACTGCCTGGGGGGGGAATCCTACTAATGAGGCTTCTCCTCTCTACAGTTGCCCCACGGATCGTGATCGAGCCCAAGCCTACTGTGACGGATATGGGATCTGACGCCACGCTGACCTGTTTTTGGACCGGAAACCCTCCTCTTACCCTGACGTGGACCAAGAAAGGAACGGATGGAGTGAGTAGACCTTTCAACTTTATCTACCATGGCTTATGTCAAGGTGGGGGCACCAGAAAGAGGTTCTTCTATGGTCTATAGCGGGGGGGGGGGGGGGGGGTCTCCAAACTTTCTAAACAAAGAGCCAGTTTACTTTCCTTAAGACTTTAGGGGGGTCGGAGTGTGGCCAATGGGAGTAGAAAACACTCTGGCATCTTTGGTATTTGGGAAATTATTAGTGCCCCATCGTTGGTGTCAGTGGAAAGAATATTGGCCCATCTTTGGTGGCAGTGGGAGGAATTGTTGGTGGCAGTGGAAGGAATAGTGTCCCATAATTGATGTCAGTGGAAGGAATAGTGTCCCATCATTGATGTCAGTGGAAGGAATAATGTCCCATCATTGATGTCAGTGGAAGGAATAGTGTCCCATCATTGATGTCAGTGGAAGGAATAGTGTCCCATCATTGATGTCAGTGGAAGGAATAATGTCCCATCATTGATGTCAGTGGAAGGAATAGGTGTAAGTGGAAGGAATAGTACCCCATCTTTGGTGTAAGTGGAAAAAATAGAGCCCCATTGTTGATGTAAGTGAGAGGAATAGTGCCTCATTGTTGGTGTCAGTGGAAAGAAGAGTTCCCCAATGGTGTCCGTGGAAGGAATAGTGCCCCATCTTTGGTGTCAGTGGGAGGAATAGTACCCCATTGTTGGTGTCAGTGGGAGGAAGAGTGCCCCATTGTTGGTTTCAGTGGGAGGAAGTGTCCCATTGTTGGTGTCAGTGGGAGGAATAGTGCCCCATCGTTGGTGTCAGTGGGAGGAATAGTGCCCCATCGTTGGTGTCAGTGGGAGGAATAGTGCCCCATCGTTGGTGTCAGTGGGAGGAATAGTGCCCCATCGTTGGTGTCAGTGGGAGGAAGATTTCCCCAAGGGCCAGACAGATGAAAGCAAAGGGCTGCATTTGGCCTCTGGTTTACAGTATGACCAGCCTCCGGTTACATCATAGCACCCTGAGTTGTATGGGTATGGGGCCCCGAATTGTGTTCACTTCTTGGGATTATGATTGAGATTGATCAAAACTGTAACATTGGAGGTTCCATACCTTGACACGTGAAAGTAAGTGAATAATGTGAATAATATGAAGGTAACGCAAGTACTCCTCTCCTCCATCTTATTTCACATGGAGGATGTATTCCTGGAGACCCCTTTAAAACAAATCTTCACATCAACCAGAGAAAAGACGCAACATATTCAACCTTAGTATTGGGTAGTTTTCCAGTTTTGTGAGGTTCCTACAGGCGTTTCAGGTCTTGGATACCCGAACGGTGGGATCTCCGTACTGTGTTTCTAGATTCTGCTTCTGTTCTGTTCACCTTTGTCTGTTCCAGCTTTTCCTGTTAAGTTGTCCATTATACAAAATACATTAAAAATCCAGCAGGGATGGTGGTAACCCCTCATAATGGGCACAGCAGGTGGGCAGAACCGGGAACTCAGCACAGGAATAATGGGAACCCCTCATAATAGGAACAGCAGGTGTACAGACCCGGAACTCAGTGCAGAGATGGGGGAGCCCCTCATAATAGGCACAGCAGGTGTACAGACCCGGAAACTCAATAAGGGTATGGTAGGAGCCCCTCATAATGGGCACAGAAAGTGTCCAGACCCGGAACTCAGTGCAGAGATGGGGAAGCCCCTCATAATGGGCCCAGAAGGTGTACAGACCTGGCAACTGAGCACAGGGATGGAGAGAACCCCTCATAATAGGCACAGCAGGTGTACAGACCCAGAAGGTGTACAGACCCAGCAACTCAGTGCAGAGAAGAGGAAGCCCCTCATAATGGGCCCAGGGATGGTGGGAACCGTCATAATGGGCACAGAAGGTGTGTAGACCTGGCAACTGAGCACAGGGATGGAGGGAACCCCTCATAATAGGCACAGCAGATGTACAGACCTGGAAACTCAATATGGGTATGGTAGGAGCCCCTCATAACAGGCACAGCAGGTATGCCGACCCAGCAACCGAGCACGAGGATGGTGGGAGCCCCTCGTAATGGGCACAGAAGGTGTCCAGACCCGGGAACTCAGTGCAGAGATGGGGAAGCCCCTCATAATGGGCCCAGAAGGTGTACAGACCCGGCAATTGAGCACAGGGATGGTGGGAACCCCTCATAATTGGCACAGCAGATGTGCAGACCCAGAAACTCAATATGGGTATGGTAGGAGCATCTCATAACAGGCACAGCAGGTATGCCGACCCGGCAACCGAGCACGGGGATGGTGGGAGCCCCTAATAATGGGCACAGAAGGTGTACAGACCCGGGAAATAAGCACAGAGATCTCTCCAATAGATCCCCTTAAAGATAGAGGAAACTGGTTTTGAGGGATCTGCTTCTTAAAGTTCTAAATGAAAAGGCTATGGTGAATGGCAATTTCTTTCTCATCCATTGAGGAACACAGTCAGAAAGTCATATACTGTTGGGTAATACGGCCACCTGACAGTATATGATTTCCTGAGTCCCTCTATAGATGCTAAGAAACAAATATGTTAGTACTATTTTAGTGACTTTTATTCTAGATTACTTAGCGAGATGAAGTGCCATTACAAGGATCCTCTTTACGTTCTGCAAAATATGTCAGAGTACAATATCCTCCCATCGTTTCAAGGCCTACTGCTTGGCTTACATACAATACACCTACTTACCTTCACATTTTCAAGTCAATATTATGAGACCACTTCTCACCACGTTTCCCAGATATTAAATCTGCTTCTTTAGGAGATGAATGAGAGGTAATACATCTCCAAAATCCCCCCCCCCCCCCCCCCAGGTCACTAAAGGTTTTTTAAGCAATTTCTGCTTCTCGGAAACCATCTTTTAAGCAGTTTTCAAGGGGGGCATTCATCCCACTTACCACTAGTGTAATGGGTCCTTTTCCAACTAACCACCCATGTAAGGTGGACCTTCTCCCAATGACCACAAATGTAAAGGGGACTTTTTACCATTGAATACAAATGTAAGGTGGACCTTCTCCTACTGACTGCTAATGTAAGGTGGACCTTCTCCCAATGACCACAGATGTAAGAAGGCCCTTCAATTTAAGGTGGACCATCTCCTACTAACCACCAATGTAAAAGGGTCCTTCTGCCAATGACCATCAATGTAAGGTGGACCTTCTCCCAATGACCACAAATGTAAAGGGGACTTTCTACCATTGAATACAAATGTAAGGTGGACCTTCTCCTACTGACTGCTAATGTAAGGTGGACCTTCTCCCAATGACCACAGATGTAAGAATGCCCTTCAATTTAAGGTGGGCCATCTCCTACTGACCACCAATGAAAAAGGGTCCTTCTGCCAATGACCATCAATGTAAGGTGGACCTTCTCCCAATGACCACAAATGTAAAGGGGACTTTCTACCATTGAATACAAATGTAAGGTGGACCTTCTCCTACTGACTGCTAATGTAAGGTGGACCTTCTCCCAATGACCACAAATGTAAAGGGGTCTTTCTACCAATGACCACAAATGTAAGGTGGACCTTCTCCTACTGACCGCTAATGTAAGGTGGACCTTCTCCCAATGACCACAGATGTAAGAAGGCCCTTCAATTTAAGGTGGACCATCTCCTACTAACCACCAATGTAAAAGGGTCCTTCTGCCAATGACCATCAATGTAAGGTAGACCTTCTCCTGTTGTCACTAATGTAAGGGGGCCTTTTTGACAATGGCCGCCAATTTAAGGTGGACCCTTTCCTATTAACCAACAGTGTAAGAGGGTTCATCAACTAAGGAACCTCCAAAGGTCACTAAAGGTTCCTTAAGCTTTGAGCAATTTTTGCTTCTTGGATATTTAACCATTCATTTTTTAAGCTGTTTCTAAAGGGGGCATTCTTCCTACAGTGTAATGGGTCCTTCTCCAGCTAACCATCATTGTAAGATGGACCTTCTCCCAATGACCACAAATGTAAGGTGTACCTTTTCCCAATGACCACAAATGTAAGGTGGACCTTCTCATACTAGCCACCATTGTAAAATGGTCCTTCTCTTAATGACCACAAATGTAAGGGGGACCTTACTGACCACCAATGTAAGGTGGACCTTCTCCCAATGATCAAAAATGTAAGGTGGACCTTCTCATTCTAGCCACCATTGTAAGGCGGGCCTTCTCCTAATGACAACAAATGTAAGATGGACCTTCTCCTACTTACCACCAATGTAAGAGGGTCCCATTGACCACCAATGTAAGGCGGGCCTTCTTTTAGTAACCATCAATGTAAGATGGCCCTTTTCCCAATGACCATCAATGTAAAGTGTAAAGTGGACCTTCTCCTCTTAACCAAAAAGTGTAAGAAGGTCCTTCTCTCAGTGACCACAAATGTAAAATGGACCTCCTCCTACTGACCACCAGTGTAAGAGGGTCCTTCTCTTAATGATCACCAATGGAATGTGGAGCTTCTCCTATTGACCACCAGTGTATGAGGATCCTTCTCCCAATTACCACCAATGGAAGATCTACCTTCTCTTGCTTACCTTCATTGTAGAAGGACCCTTCTCGTAAGGATCGCCAATACTTCCGCTCATGTTCCCCGTTAGCAAATATTATACTACTGAAGACAAAGAAGTCCTGTTGAAAAACATCTGTACTAATATATTGGGGGTAAATCGAAGATAAAATTGATATGGTCTTTAACCAAACACTATAAAGCCCCATACACACGGTCGGATTTCCCCATGGATTCTGTCCTATCGGACAATGTTGACCGTGTAGGAATCAGACCGTGTGTAGGCACCATCGGACAGTGTACGTCGGATTGTCCGACGGACAAAGTCCTATCTCCTGCTGGATAGATTTTTCGACAACAAAGTCCGATCACACCAAATCACACCAAATCCGACCGTGTGTATCGAATTCCGACGGACAAAGTGCTACGCATGCTCAGATCACATTACAAGACCAAAGCTATTGGCTACTAGCCTCTACGTAGTCCCGTCGTAGGCAACAAACGTCACCACGTTCAGAATGATCGGATTTTCCGACAACTTTGTCCGACCGTGTGTACGCAAAACCAACATCGGACAAAGTACGACGGACATGATCCGACGGACCTGGTCCTCGGATAATCCGAGCGTGTGTATGGGGCTTAAGATCCCTATCTTTCTCACACATTGTTGGCTGGCTGCTGTATTCCATACTGTCTATAGCAAGGGTCTCAAACGGGTGGCCCTCCAGCTGTTACAAAACTACAAGTCCCATGAGGCATTGTAAGGCTGACACTTACAAGCATGCCTCCCACAGGTACAGGCATGATTGGACTTGTAGTTTTTGCAAAAGCTGGAGGGCCGCCAGTTTGAGACCCCTGGTCTATAGTCTACACTCCTACCCGCCCCCGTGTTTCTGTTTTCATTGTATCCTTGGCAGAAAAGGAGCTCAGTGATTGAAATACCTCCAGTAACACTGAGTTTGTAGACAATGCTGAGAAAACTGTAACTCACTCACTAAAATATTGACTCTTGGAAAACTACTGAGCATTTTTCAAATTTGCAGACACTGCTGAGAAAAACTCATATCTCTCACCAAAAAATACTGACCCTTAGAAAACTACTGAGCATTTTCCAACTTTGTTCACTCAGCTACTCCTAACAGCTGCTGCAGAATACAGACTTGAAATATTAGGTCCTCAAGCAACCGGCAGCTTGCAACATGTTCTTGTGTATTGTTTGCATTTATTTTTAATGAGACGCGTACATCAATTTTCAGGCGCGGGGAAAAAAAAAGAGGTCAGCATCCAGCCGCATCTTCAATAAAACCTTTTGGAGTTTCATTAAGTTCGACAAAGCAAGAGCTGTCTTTTTTTTTTACTTCTTTTTTTTTTTGTATCTGAAATGTCTCAAGTTATGTTTGGGTTGAACTTAATAAACTTGCCCGGAGACCCGGCTAGATAATGAGCTTTTTCTGGTCCATGACTTGCTGGTCCAAGAGTTGCTGTTTGAGGAGCTTCAAGTGCATCTACAAGAGAGTTTCCCCAGATCTGAGTTTGATTATCCACAGTGCAACCTAGGAAAAAATCTAAGGCAGGGTTTCTCCACCAGGGTTCCATGGAACTCTAGGGTTCCTCCAGGGGCTGCTAGGGGTTCCGTGAGTAATGAGCAAGTTCTGCCTCTGAGATAAGTTCCCACGGACACCATTGATCTTGTTAGCTATCTGTAATGCCGCGTACACAGGATCGGAATTCCGGCCAGAAAAAGACCGATGAGAGCTTTTCATCGGAAAATGCGACCGTGTGTAGGCTCCATCCATGGGCGTCCGCAGGTAGGGGTAAGGGGGGGCAAGTGCCCCTCCCTAGAACCAGGGATAGGATCAGGAGTGATGACCCCATCACCCCTCTCTCTCACCCCCTCTCTCACCCCTCTGTCTTTTTCACCCCCTCTCTTTCTGTCACCCCCCTGTCTCTCTCTGTCACCCCCTCTGTCTCTTTCTGTCACCCCCCCTGTCTCTCTCTGTCACCCCCCCCCCCTACATGTATGCAGTTTCCGCAGTCTCTTGTGCCATGTCCGCAGTCTCTTGAGCCATGTATGCAGTTTCTGGTCATCTCTTGTGCCATGTCCGCAGTCTCTTACATTCTTTTGAGCCATGTATGCAGTCACTGACAGTCTCTTGGGCCATGTATGCAGTCTCTGGTCATCTCTTGTGCCATGTCCGCAGTCTTTTACAGTCTCTTGAGCCATGTATGCAGTCACTGACAGTCTCTTGGGCCATGTATGCAGTCTCTGGTCATCTCTTGTGCCATGTCCGCAGTCTTTGACAGTCTCTTGAGCCATGTATGCAGTCACTCAGTCTCTTGGGCCATGTATGCCGTCTCACAGTCTCTTGTGCCATGTTTGCAGTCTCTGACAGTATCTTAGGTCATGTCTGCAGTCTCTGACAGTCTATTGTGCAATGTCTGCCATCTCTGACCATCACCTGTACTACGTCTGCAGTCTATGACCATGATAATGTGATAAGGACATTGTCGAAAAGGGTCAGATCATGGGTGACCTTAAAATGATGCCCCCCCCCCTGAAAAAAGTTCTGCGGACGCCCATTTTTGCTGGCCGAATTTCCGAAGGCAAAAAATTTAGAGCATGTTCTCAGTTTTTCCGACGGAAAAGGTTTCTATCGGAAATTCCGATCGTCTGTAGCAATTCTGACGCGCAAAATTCCTACGCATGCTCGGAAACAATTCGACGCATGCTCGGAGGCATTGAACTCGGTTTGTTGTAGTCTTGTACGTCACCGCGTTCTTGACGGTCGGAATTTGGTGTGACCGTGTGTAGGCAAGACAGTTTGAGCGCAATTCCGTCGGGAAAACCATCAGAGCTTTTTCCGACGAGAATTTCCGATCGTGTGTACGCGGCATAAGGAGATAATTCTTCCCACCAATGTAAGGAGCATTCTTCCCACTGACCATCACACTAATGTATCATACGTTGTAGATATCATAATTTTTAGAAGGGGTCCCCTCAGATCAGAAAACGATTTTTAAGGGTTCCTCTATGTTGAAAATACGTTAACACCCCCTTAAAAAATAGATAATAGAAATGGGATTTCTTTTCTGTGCCTATTGCAAACCTTATCAATTTCAATCAAAGGGATGAGGTGGGGGGCAAAGCTGCTACCTTGCCTAGGACCCCATTCTGCCGTAAAGTAGATGCAAATCCCCAACCGAATGACAACATCAGGCCGTTCCTGCAAAGTGTGTGCCGGTAGGGCCACACCAAGTCCCACAGAGGGTCAACTACAGAGCTGAGCTCCTATATCCTTGAACTCCCCATCAGAACTCCTCCCACCCTGTAACTCACTCACTGTGTATTTCCTAAGGGATGGCGCCACCTAGTGGCCAAACAGAAAATACACTAACACCCCCTTATAAGTATTGACAATGTAAATGGGATGTATTTTCTGTGCCTATTGCAAACCTTATCAATGTCAATCAAAGGGATGAGGTGGTGGGCAAAGCTGCTACTTTGCCTAGGACCCCATTTTGCCGTAATGTAGATGCAAATCCCCAACCGAATGACAACAAGCCGTTCCTGCAAAGTGTGTGCCGGTAGAGCCACACCATGTCCCACAGAGGGTCAACTACAGAGCTGAGCTCCTATGTCCTTGAACTCCCCATCAGAACTCCTCCCACCCTGTAACTCACTCACTATGTATTTCCTAAGGGATGGCGCCACCTAGTGGCCAAACAGAAAATACACTAACACCCCCTTATAAGTATAGACAATGGAAATGGGATGTATTTTCTGTGCCTATTGCAAACCTTATCAATTTCAATCAAAGGGATGAGGTGGGGGGCGAAGCTTCTACCGTGGCTAGGGCCCTATTCTGCCATAAAGTAGATGTAAACCCCAACTGAATGACAACAGCGGGCTGTTCCTGCAAAGTGTGTGTCGGTAGGCCTACACCAAGTCCCACAGAGGGTCAACTACAGAGCTGAGCTCCTATATCCTTGAATTCCCCATTAGAACTCCTCCTACCCTGTAACTCATTCACTATGTATTTCCTAAGGGATAGCACCACCTAGTGGCCAAACAGAAAATACGTCAACACCCCCTTAAAAAAATAGATAATAGAAATGGGATGTCTTTTCTGTGCCTATTGCAAACCTTATCAATTTCAATCAAAGGGATGAGGTGGGGGGTAAAGCTGCTACCTTGCCTAGGACCCCATTCTGCCGTAAAGTAGATGCAAATCCCCAACTGAATGACAACAGCAGGCCATTCCTGCATAGTTTGTGCTGAAACGGCCACTTGTAGTCTACATGTGAGCAGGAACACAGTTAATAGATAGTGACAGAGCATTATCACCCTTTCACAGGAAGTGCCTGAGCAAGGACCTCCATGGCAGGATCGCCAAGGGATATTTTCATTGAAGCCGCAGATTTTCAAATGCTAAAATAGAACTTTGCAATGATATTTTACATGTCGTAGTGTATAGGAGGTCTCAGTGATTGGGTTTACATCGTCTTTGATCCGTCTCTGCTTTACATAAATTGGAAGTTGATTATTTTATTTATTAATTTTTTTGCTCCTTGCCTACAGGTGTTAAGTAACAGTAACCAGCTGTTTCTGAAGTCTGTACGTCAGGAGGATGCCGGGCAGTACATATGCAAGGCCATCGTCCCGCGTATCGGCGTGGGAGAGCGAGAGGTGACGTTGTACGTCAACGGTGAGTTGCATTAATAACTGATGTCTTCAATGGGTCTCTGTGTTCCTCTGTGCAATGCGGGCAGATCATGGCTGGTGGGAGGGGCCTGTACATAGCTTCCTGAACACATCACAGCCCCCTGTACTCCTCTTAAGAGCCCTTAGCCCTGATGCAAGCAGTGGGAGGAGCTATGCAAATATCGACATACCTTGATGGGTAGGTGTCAGCCTAGAGGAGTGGGCGTTCCCTAAGGAGGCTGTATTTACATAGGTAACGCCCACATGTGATGCATGATTGAAAGTACTGAAATCCAATGAATGAAAGGGAAGGCCGGAGGTCAGATTTGCAAAGAACAAATAAGGATCAAAATTGTGGTAGTGTAATATCTCGGATCTCTTGCGTCTAATGCCCCGTACACACGGTCGGAAATTCCAACCACAAAATCCATCGGATTATTTCCGACACTGGTGTTGCATACACACGGTCGGACAAAGTTGTCGGAAAATCCGATCATCCTGAACGTCAACGTGGTGACGTTCGTTGCGTACGACGGGACTACGTAGAGGCTAGTAGCCAATAGCTTTGGTCTTGTAATGTGATCTGAGCATGCGTGGCACTTTGTCCGTCGGAATTCGCTACACACGATCGGAAAACGTCCGATAGGACTTTGTTGTCGTAAAATTTGAGAGCAGGAGATAAAACTTTGTCCGTCGGGGCATAAGTTGTCTCTGGAAGCAACAGCAAGTCGTCCCCTGACAACAGACTGAGTTACAGCTGGTGTTTTGTGGCAGCAACGTCCAATCACAAAGTGTCGAGAGTACAGGAAGTCTGGCCATTGCTCCAATGATTATCAAGACAAGACTTGCATCTGCTTCTAGAGACAGCTTAACCCGGGAGCAGAGGAACGTGCAGCTGGCTAGACTTTCTACCCGCAAGCACGTAAATCACTGTACCGCTGCCGCCGTCTCTGATACCTAACAAAATCACATCTCTCGCTGGAATTTATTAATCAATATATATTTCACTCACTCGCTGTTTAAAGGAGTATGAATGGGTGAATAAAATCTATTTTATGGCGCCAATATTTTTTTTATGACATTTTTCTTTTTATCCTCCATAATATATGAGCTATCGTGACCGTACGGCGAATGAAGATATATGATAGCTCCGTTTTCTTCATCTTTCCGAAGGTGTTAGTGTTTAGCTGCATAACAAAGCGACGGCGCCGGGGATTAAAGGGGCATGCCGCGTTTTTTCATTTATTTTCCATTATTTAGTAAATGTATTATTATTGGAGCAGTAGCATAAGGGGGCTGCTGGTAGTTGTGGTCCGTCCTTCACCCTGCCCAGCCAGGCACGTGGTTTTCAGTCACTCCTCAGACATGTGGTGATCCTACATACTTCCTGTCCTAGGGCACAACGATCACTGATAGTATTGTATCTGTAGAGAATCAGCGCTATCGTCCTAGGATAGGACTACACCCCCCCCCCCCCCTCTCCACTGCTCTATAACAAAGGGGGAAGGTGTTTTGGATTTGTTGGGCGTGCAAGATTTCTGGCAGATATTCTTTCCACTTATCGAACAGACCAAAAGAGACTAAATGTGAGAAATTCATTGATAGGATCTATATACACTTTGACAGTCCCTTCAATCTATAACCCATCAGGCACGCCTTTACACTAAGTAGTTGTTGGTAAATCTAAGGTAGGTTGTACAATAAGATCACAAGGTGTATGGCCAACTTGAGAGTTGTAAGTAACTCCATTGACTGTACATTTGTTTATCTGGTATGGCCAGTGTAAGGTGGACCTTCCCCTACTAATGAGAAATGTAAGTGGGTCCTTCTCCCAATGAGCACACATGCAAAGTGGACCTTCTCCTACTAAATAGCTATGTAAGAAGGTCCTTCTACAAATGACCACCAAAGTAAGGTGGACCTTCTCCTACTAATGAGAAATGTAGGTGGGTCCTTCTCCCAATGACCACAAATGCAAAGTGGACCTTCTCCTACTAAACAGCTATGTAAGAAGGTCCTTCTACAAATGACCACCAAAGTAAGGTGGACCTTCTCCTACTAATGAGAAATGTAGGTGGGTCCTTTTCCCAATGACCACAAATGCAAAGTGGACCTTCTCCTACTATTGAGAAATGTAAGTGGGTCTATCTCCCAATCACCACAAATGCAAAGTGGACATTCTCCTACTAAACAGCTATGTAAGAAGGCCCTTCTACAAATGACCACCAAAGTAAGGTGGACCTTCTCTTACTAAGCAACGAAGTAAGAGGGTCCTTCTGCTAATGACCCCAAATGTAAGGTAGACCTTCTTCTACTAACCAGCTATATAAGAAGGTCCTTCTGCAAATGACCACCAAAGTAAGGTGGGCCTTCTGCTGCTGACCAGCTATGTAAGAAGGTCCTTCTCCAAATGACCGCCAAAGTAAGGTGGATCTCTCACTAGGGTTTCCTTAAGCGATGAGCATTTTTTGGTTCTTGGATATTTAAGCAATCATCTTTTAGGCTGTTTCTAAGGGGGGCATTCTTCCTACTGACCACTAGTAGTGTAATATGTCCTTCTCCAACTAACCACCATTGTAAGGTGGACCTTCTCCCATTGACTGCAAGTGTAAGGTAGACCTTTTATTACATACCACTAATGTAGAGTGGACCTTCTCCTAATGACCACAAATGTAAGATGGACCTTGTCCTACTGACCACGAATGTAAGGTGAACCTTCTCTCAGTGACCACAAATGTAAGGTGGACCTTCTTCTACTGACCACTTATGTAAGGCGCCCAGTGACCACAAATGTAAGGTAGACCTTCTCCTAAAACCCACCAATATAAGAGGGTCCTTCTCCCAATGACCACCAAAGTAAAGTGGACCTTCTCCTATTGACCAGATATCTAAGGAGGTCCTTCTCCCAATGACCACCATAGTAAGGCAGACCTCCTACTGACCATCAATGTAAGAAGTTCCTTCTCCAAATGAGCACCAAAGTAAGGTGGACCTTCTCCTATTGACCAGCTATCTAAGGAGGTCCTTCTCCCAATGACCACCATAGTAAGGCAGACCTCCTACTGACCATCAGTGTAAGAAGGTCCTTCTCCAAATGAGCACCAAAGTAAGGTGGACCTCCTACTGACCACCAAAGTAAGAGAGCCCTTCTTCCATTGACCACCAATGTAAGGTCGACCTTTATTAACTGTACAGACGTCTCTCTGGTCACCATGGCTGAACTGAGTCGGTAACCTCCTCATGTGCTTAAAGAAGTCAGAAAGAGGAAACATTTCAAAATCTACTCAATAATCTAAAATGTCCTTCAATACAGTAACAGTTGGCATATTTCAGTGTTGATGCAGCGCATTTATCGTGCTGGCAAGACGAGTCCCAAAGTTGCCTGTTAAATATTTTGGTGCCCAATTCCCCCTTCGGTGACCTCCCCAGAGAGCCTGTTAACTAGCATCCTTCGACGCGACCAAAAATATATCCGGCTAATGCGCACGATTCACTTCTAACTGGCACGGGCAAATTATCCGCAGCCATAAAACGAGCAGATTGCGCGATAAAACAAAGAAAGGCATAAAACAAACAACGCATATTATGGATAATGTGGTAGAAAATGTGGACGGACCGCATTAATTCCTCCTGATGAGATAATGGGCAGAAAATGCTGCGGTAATCTGTCTCACAAAGACACGACTGTCTGTCCAGGGGACGAGTGTAAAGAGGCCCTTTCATCAGATGAATGGCTCCAAAATAGAACGTCTAAATTCGTGAACTAGAGCAAAACTTCCAGCTATTTTCTTTGTGTATTCAGAAAAAGAACATAAAAAAAAAAAAAAAAAAAACTTAAAGGTATAATCTGGTTATAATTTGCCTTCCCCACCTCATCAACATGCTAATTCAATTTTCCATTTCCATTACATTATTTTAGACCCAGATCATGGCCAGTGGGAGGGGCCGGCAGGGTGATGTACACAGCTTCCCGAAACCATCACAGCACCCCTGCCTCAGTACTCCTCTCCAAAGAGCCCTCATCCCCGATGCAAGCAGTGGGAGGAGTTATGCAAATATCAAAATGCCTTGATAGGTGTAGAAGTGGGTGTTCCTCGGCAGGCTGTATTTGCATACAAGCCATGCCTACATATGCAGCTGAGCCTTCATAACCTTGGCATAACAATGGTTATGCCAAATGGGTTATCACCGAAACAAGCGGTTTTCTTACTTTTGTAGAGATTTCCATCACTTCCTGTTGCGTTTTGCAGCACAGGAAGTGTTGTAAAATCTCCCCAACCAGAAACAGTTTTAACTCACCCCTACTTTATCTGATGCCATACAGACATTTGTATGGTCACACGAAGGATTCAATGTCTCTCTTTCTCCCGCTCATCTTGCAGGTCCCCCGATGATCACCAGCGAGGGGTTGCAGTACGCAGTGCGCGGCGGGGTTGGAAAAGTCGAATGTTTCATCGGAAGCACGCCACCTCCAGACCGCATTGTAAGTAATTCTGGTTTATAATGACTTACTGGGTTTTTCTTTTTCATCCAGGCTCCGCACATACTGTATAATGTAGACTATTCCTATCACAAAGTGCCTGCATCTTCTCATGTGAGCAGCCATATTATCACCTGTATTAATATTAGTGAGAACGCGCCTTACGGTGGACCTTGGAGGAAAAAAATGCTGTTTTGTTCCAGCAAACTATTTTAAATGGATTGAAACAATGTTGGCTGTGTAATATTAAGAGCCTGACCCCACCCACTCCATGCGTTGCTCCCAGCGCGGCATTCACAAAGTGCTGTCCAGTCCTCAATCACCTCCAGTACTCAAACCCTGATGAAGGGGGAGGTGAGTCCCTGAAACGTGTTGCCTGTACCTTATGATTTTTTTCTTAGCAAGATGTATTGCCTGTACCTTATGATTTTTTTTAGCAAGACTAATAAATCTAAAATGGGCTTACTGTTAACTTGTGATGCTCTCATCCTTTGCATCTGTCCAGTATCACCTCCAGTACTCAAGCCCTGATGAAGGGGTAGACGAGTCCCTGAAACTCATTGGTCGTACCTTCTGATTCTTTTTTTAGGAATACTAATGAATCTATAATGGACTTACTGTTAACTTGTGATGCTCTCATCCTTTGCATCTGTCCAGTATCACCTCTAGTACTCAAGCCCTGATGAAAGGGTAGACGAGTCCCTGAAACTCATTGGTCGTACCTTCTGATTCTTTTTTTAGGAATACTAATGAATCTATAATGGACTTACTGTTAACTTGTGATTCTCTCATTCTCTGCATCTGTCCAGTATTACTTCAATCACTGCCAGTATTCAAGTCCTGATGAAGGGGAAGGCAAGTCCCCAAAACTCATTGGTTGCATCTTCTGATTTTTTTTTAACAAGTCTAATAAACCTATAATGAGCTTACTGTTAACGTGTGATGCTCTCATCTTTTGCATCTGTCTAGTATTACTTCAGTCACCTCCAGTACTCCAGAAACGTGTTGCCTGTACCACCTGATTTTTTTTTTAGCAAGACACATTGCCTGTATTTTATGTTTTTTTAGCAAGACTAATAAATCTATAGTGGACCTACTGTTAACTTGTGATGCTCTCATCCTTTGCATATGTCCAGTTTTACTTCAATCAACGCTGGTACTCAAGCCCTGATGAAGGGGTAGGAGAGTTCCCGAAACATGTTGGTCACACCTGATTTTTTTTTAACAAGGCTAATAAATCTATAATGGACTTACTGTTAACTTGTGATGCTCTTATCCTTTGCATATGTCCAGTTTTACTTCAATCACCGCCAGTACTCAAGCCCTGATGAAGGGGAAGGAGAGTTCCCGAAACACGTTGGTCACACCTGATTTTTTTTTAACAAGGCTAATAAATCTATAATGGACTTACTGTTAACTTGTGATGCTCTCTTCCTTTGCATATGTCCAGTTTTACTTCAATCACCGCCAGGACTCAAGCCCTGATGAAGGGGTAGGAGAGTTCCCGAAACACGTTGGTCACACCTGATTTTTTTTTTTTAGCAAGGCTAATAAATCTATAATCGATTTACTGTTAACTTGTGATGGTCTCATCCTTTGCATATGTCCCGTTTTACTTCAATCACCGCCAGGACTCAAGCCCTGATGAAGGGGTAGGAGAGTTCCCAAAACACGTTGGTCACACCTGATTTTTTTTTAACAAGGCTAATAAATCTATAATAAAAGGAGAGGATTCCCCCACGTTGGGGTTTTTAGGCAGCGTGCAATTTATTTTTAGATTTTATTAAATGAAAATAATTAATACATGACACCCAGGTTAGAACATGAGCTCCAATGGGATAAACAATTAAAATGACATGGATATACATTTAGCAGACTAATGTTCTCATATCGACATGTTAGTACAGTGTCTGTGGTACAGATGAGAGGGAGTCCCTGACGCGTTTCGACCCACAAAGGGTCTTCCTCAGAGGGACAGGTCCGCTGGAGATCCCAACTATGGAAAACATCGTCCGCCTTGCCGGGGGTATACCAGGGTGGTATGAGTCCGTCAGAGGCCACATGAGTCTGGGAACGTCAAAGGGTCTTGCAAGAGGCCATGCGCCAAGAAGTCCTCTCCTCCCTCCCCACCCAGGGGGGGCGAGGGAATTGGAAGGAAGAAGATGGCCCAGAGGAGGGTAGAAAAATATGTGGACAGTACCTGAAGGTTCTGGACGAGAGACTAGAGCCACCTGCTGGTGGTGACGGGAAGTCAGCACTATTTTATCCTGGGTGTTTAAACACAGGAGTCCTGATCTTCCAAAACGTAGTGATGATCCTTCAAAGGGATTGTAGCCCGAGAGATCAGAAGATCACCAAATCAGGTGGAGATGTCTAGCATAGAGTACCATTTGGCTGGGATGGTAAGAGTGAATCTATAATGGACTTACTGTTAACTTGTGATGCTCTTATCCTTGGCATGTGTCCAGTTTTACTTCAATCACTGCCGGTACTCAAGTCCTGATGAACGGGTAGGAGAGTTCCCGAAACACGTCGGTCACACCTGATTCTTTTTTTTTTTTTTTTAGCAAGGCTAATAAATCTATAGTGGACCTACTGTTAACTTGTGATGCTCTCATCCTTTGCATATGTCCAGTTTTACTTCAATCACCGCCGGTACTCAAGCCCTGATGAAGGGGGGAGGCCAGTCCCTGAAACCCATTGGTCGCACTTTCGGATTTTTTTTTTTTTTTTTTTGCAAGACTAATAAATCTATAATAGACTTACTGTTAACTTGTGATGCTCTCATCCTTTGCATCTGCTTGATCTTATACTGGAATAAATTTAAACCTGGACTGATAACTCATGGTTCAATCTCAGATCCATTTAGCTAAAAAAAAAACCTGGAAGAGCATCTAAGCTCCACGTTCTACCCAAAAGAAAAATGAGGTCGTGTTTTGGGTTCCATCTTTACAACTCCGCTGTAGAGTCGAGAAAATAAGCAGTGATTTTGCTGAGGGGGACCAAATGAGTGACTAAATTCTGCTAAATGAGGGCAACCCTTTTAAATATCGGCTATCAATAGCAGTTCTGGTCCGGCTGACCTGGACGGCTTTTTATCGGCCGCCGTGCTTCCAATAAAACTCAGCACCACCCCATGAGAAAAACAATATTCCGAGAAGCCGACGTTACCGTTTTTTATTTTTTTTCAGTCACTCTGATGAATGATTATTTCAATAATCACCCGTTGCTGAGGAGACAATAGCTCTTCATAATCACTGACACACCAACGGCGTTAACCGGTTAGCACAGCAACAGTGCCCCCTGCTGGTCACTGCTGTCATTACCACCCTCTGGTGTCAGCTGTGTGAGAAATGGCGCTGTCGCCGTCTGACTGCAGATGAGGTTGGGAGTTTGATGGAAGAGGTGGCATAACCACTTATAAGGAGCCGGTAGATGATATGTGAGTCATTTGGAAACCCAGAGCCCAGGCCAGGATGAAATCTGAAGACCAAGTTCCTTTCTCAGTGGATATATATATATATATATTCTTTTTCTACGCTAATTAAAGCGGAGATTTGTGCGGCATCCACAGCTGCTTCTCTGTGGAGTCCCGGGGGAGACAAGTTCTCTAAACAGCATCCACTGCGGCTGAAATCATTTTATCACAGCTTACAGAATGAAGTGTTTAGTAGAGGAAGCGACTGAGGAGAATTGATTACGGGCTTTTCAGAGATGTTAACTCTAGCCACTCCTCGCTGGCTCTGCCTAGACCTTGGATTTAAAGGGACCCACCAGCCAAAAAAGTTAATAAATCAGGACCATGAAATGCGTACAGAAGGCATCTAGCTGCTCAGGGTTTAGGTGTAATGTACAAGGGCACCACGCTTCCACAAATGCCCTCTGGGGTTCTGGGAATAGTTTATCGTGCTTAGGTCTGTTCCCAGTCTCAACTATAACAATGTTATCCATCCATCAGGACCAAAGAGGGTTTATGATTTGTTCCCAATCTCAACCATCACAATTTTATCCATCCTTGAAGACCAAACAGGGTTTAAGATCTATTCCCAACTCCACCAATACAATGGTATCCATTCTTGAGGACCAAAGGGGGTTTAACATCTGTTCCCAATCTCAACCATCGCAATTGTATCCATCCTTGAAGACCAAAGAGGGTTTAAGATCTATTCCCAATTCCACCTATACAATGTTATCCATTCTTGAGGACCAAATGGGGTTTTAGAATCTCTTCCCAATATCAACCATCACAATTTTATCCATTCTTGAGGACCAAAGGGGGTTTAACATCTGTTCCCAATCTCAACCATCGCAATTGTATCCATCCTTGAGGACCAAAAAGGGTTTAAGATCTGTTCCCGATCTTAACCATCACAATTGTATCCATTCTTGAGGACCAAAGGGGTTTTAAGATCTCTTCCCAATCTCAACCATCACATTTTTATCCATTCTTGAGGACCAAAGAGGGTTTAAGATTTGTTCCCAATCTCAACCATCACATTTTTATCCATTCTTGAGGACCAAAGAGGGTTTAAGATTTGTTCCCAATTTCAACCATCACGATTTTATCCATTTATGAGGACCAAAGAGGGTTTAAGATCCGTTCCCGATCTCAACCAATACAATTTTATCCATTCTTGAGGACCAAAGGGGTTTTAAGATCTCTTCCCAATCTCAACCATCACATTTTTATCCATTTTTGAGGACCAAATGGGGTTTAAGATCTGTTCCCAATCTCAACCATCACAATTGTATCTATCCTTGAGGACCTAAGAGGGTTTAAGATCTATACCCAATCTCAAGCATCACAATTTTGTCCATCCTTAAAGACCAAAGAGGGTTTAAGATCTGTTACCAATCTCAACCATCACAATTTTATCCACCCATGAGGACTGAAGAGGGTTTAAGAGCTGTTCCCAATCCCAGCCATCACAATTGTATCCATCCTTGAGAACCAAAGATGGTTTATGATCTGTTCCCAATCTCAACCATAACAATTTTATCCATCCTTGAGGACCAAATTGGATTTAAGATCCTTCAGTATCTCCCCAATTTGTTTGCTATCCTCCTTCTGCCCCCATGCTTTGTTTGCTGTCTACCTCAAATCCCTATTTCCAAAGCCTTCCCATCCAGGCCCTCTGTCCCCAACCACGCCTCCCTAATTTCCTATTTGACCTGGTGGTCTATCTGTCCCCAATCTTTACACTTATTATTTGGTGTCAAATATTGCCTCAATCTCCCATCTTCATGAGACCTGCTATCTACCGATTTGGGCTACATCATTCGAGAGCATCTGCAGGGCGTACCACATTCTACAGGCCTCATCTACCTGATATGTTCCTCAGTAATATTTACTAAGAAACCCCCTATACGATCTTTTAGATCTGATAGATTCCCACCCTATCTCTTTGTCTTCATTGCCTTGGCTCTCTCCCTCATCCTGTCCTACATCCTTGAACCCTATTTTGACCCATACACTCCAGCTATGGGACTTGATATCGCCCCACTTACACCTGCTATGTCTTCTACACTGTCCCTGGTTTCTTCCTGGATTGGAGAATTCAGCGCAGCACTTTTGGTAGTCTGAGTATGAATTTGTGGATGTCCATTCCCTTCTTACCCCTACTAGGATATTGACCTTTGAAATGCTCAGATCTTCTCATGAGATTCCGTTGCAAGAACATTACTAATATCTACAGCTCCATGACTTTATTTTTTTTATCTCCTGTGGTCTCAACCTTCCCCATGCAGACTAACACCATTCGAGAGCATCTGCAGGGTGTACCCACATTCTACTGGCCTGATATATTCCTCAGTATTATTTACTAAGAAACCCCCTATACCATCTTTTCACCAGCAATGGGAAGCAGAATAGGGGGTGGTGTTGGCTTCGGAGAACTGGCAGATCAATGGTATTTCTGTTTTTCGAATATTTTTAGATAAATGTTTCATTCACGTGCTCTGTTACTATAATGGCACTTGTTACTGTTCCACTGTGTAATGACTTTACTCCAACTTTCACCCGCTTTTTGTTTTTGTGCAATCTGTGTGCCTAGTGTATGCTTATTGGCTCTGTTTATACTGACCAATGACAATAAAACCTTTTGTAAAAGAAAATATTTTTTTTTCTGAATTTTAGGCCTGGGCGTGGCCGGAGCGTACCATGGAAGCGGGAACAGTGGACAGGTATACGGTAGAAAGGACCAAAACGGAAAGCGGCGTGCGCTCCACCCTGACCATCAATAACGTCATAGAGTCAGACTTCCAGACCACATACAACTGCACAGCGTGGAACAGCTTTGGTTCGGAAACTGCCAATATTAAACTAGTAGAGGAAGGTAAGGAACTGGAAATCTTGACTGTACTTCCACATACTATAAAGTGAACCTGTGGCCAGGTTATGGACATTCAAGTAATTCCATATTCCTAAAGCTGAACTTCACCCAAAAGGGGAAGTTCTGTTTGTTTGCATCCCCCTCCCCCTCTTTAACCTATTGGCAGATTTTTGAGTGGTGGGGGAGCGTATACCTGGTTTTTGACAAGTACCTGCTCCCACTTCCGGTGAGATCAAAACATCACAGGTCCCAGAAGAATGAGGGACCATCCAGTGGGAAGCCAGCTGTGAAGCCGCATGGCTTTACTGCATGTTTCCCTTAGTTAAGATGCCGGCGCCTGGGCCCAAACCCGATTGCAGAATCTGCTCGGGTGAGGACAGCGCTGGATCCCTGGTCAGGTAGGTGTATTTGTAGCTGCTGACTTTAAATTTGTTAGGGGGAGACTGTAGCGCCTCTTTAACAATCAATAAGTGAGCTTTTAAACAAGCCCTCAATGATCTCTGTAGCTGTAGGTGCTGCAGAGAAATTCATCCTCAACATTTATAAGAGGTGCATGAAAGGCTTTCAAATCAGGTTTCTCAGCACTCTGCTTCTTTCTCCCAGAGTGCCTGCTCCATGTTTACAAAACTGAAGGCTCCTATGTCTATACTTTGCAGGGGGACCAGGGGGGAGCTGAGCTGCTCAGTCACTCCTAGAAAGAGTAGCAGGTGGAGCTAAGCTTCTGAATCACTGATGAGAGGGGGAGCAAGGTGAGAGTAGTGCTGCTGACTTCATACTGGGAGGGGGAAGCACTCCTGCTGGGAGTGGGAGGGCAGGTGGACCTGAGCTGCTCAGTCACTGTTGTAAGGGTTTAGCATGGATAAACTAGGAAAGGAAGCACAAGGCGCCACTCTAAGTGCGGTAAGTTATGCAATTTTAATAAGCAAATGGTGCATAAGTACTCACAAGTGTAGGTTAAAAACAAGCATGTCAGAAATGTGGGAACAACCGTGGAGCCCATCCGTAGCAGAACGCTGGTGAAGTAGAGCGGGTTGTGCCGGTGGTAGTCGACGTTTCCTGGACCTCGGGCACGCAGGATTTCGGGGGATGACATCACTTCCAGTGGGACGGTGGGTCAGTAGGCAGGCGACGCGTTTGCGGAGGTCAGGCCCGAAGAAGGAGCACATGCACCGTAAACGTGCTGCCTGTCTACTGACCCACCGTCCCACCGGAAGTGATGTTATCCCCCGGCATCCTGTGTGCTCGAGGTACAGGAAACGTCGGCTACCACCGGCGCAACCCCCTCCACTTCACCAGCGTTCTGGACTCCCTCCCGGACATCTATTCCCACATTTCTGACATGCTTGTTTTTAACCTACACTTGTGAGTACTTATGCACCATTTGCTTATTAAAATTGCATAACTTACCGCACTTAGAGTGGCGCCTTGTGCTTCCTTTCCCAGCCTTTTCCAGAGTTTGCTTCTCATCTCCACTGGGCTGCCTTCAAGTGCCATACTACAGACTTTTATGGACTTTATACAGTCACTTATTTGCAATAGTTTTTTTTCCATTAGTCCCTTTCATTTTAGGTGTGTAATAGTCACACCACATTTCTTTTTTCAAATATAATTTTTATTTATTTTCAAGTCAGAAGAAAAGGAACAGAAACTGGAGAGTTACATACGAAATGAACAACAATTCTCAACATCTTCAGCAGTGTATACATAGAAACACTCAACATATCAGTCCCAGTGTCCAGAACAGTTTGAGTTTAATTGTTTAGCGTCTTCCATCTGGCTTTCTATGTAACCAGACTGGTGTCCTGAGTGGTGTATTTCGTCTCGTCTCTGTAACCGAGAGCCGGGTTTTGTCCTTGTGTCCCCTGGTAGGGAACACTCAGTGTGACGCCACATTTCTTGAGTTATTTCCTGGTTTCTGACCTAGGCAAATTATGTCATGCATCCCAGGAGCCTTCGGGTGGTCCTCAGTTTTTTTCCACTGGAAACTATGTGGTCCACAGCTTGGTTGTCCACTGGAAACTTTGTGGTCCACAGCTTGGTTGTCCACTGGAAACTTGGAACCCCACCTAGGTAGATGCAAGCGACAACTTTTTCTTTATAAGCATGGGTAAACTAAGTTACTGATTGGAAGTTGGAGAAGGGGGGAGCTGAGCTGCGGAGAGATCTACCTGCACAAATTGGTTGCTTCTGCTCTGAACTTTGAGAATGACTTGCACCATAGTGCCCGCTCGCACGTGTGTCCACACTCTGGGCCCAGGTTCACTACAAGGTGGTCAGAATCATCAAACACCTAACATAGCTTCCTTTCTTCTTTTTCCAGAAGTTGTCCCGGTGGGAACCATTGTCGCAGCGATCATCGGGTTAGGCATCCTGGTCATCATCTTCTTTGTCTTCTTCATTTTCTTCCTGTACAGACGTCGTAAAGGCAGTAAGTACCAACACAAAGGGCGGCTGACAAATGCATGAGCAACTTGCCGGCTTCCCCAGAGGAGCCAATTAAGAGGCTATGTCATATCTTGTGATAAGCGATGGATGCACAATGGCTGCACAAGCTCTCTGCTGGTAAACACTTCTTCATGAAAAGGCAAGACACTCACATACTTCCCATCTTCAATGTAGCACAATGATGTGCAAATAGTTCCAGCTAATGCAGAAAAAGTCTTGGATGGAATTCAAGGTGGTTAATATAAGTGATTAATTGGCTGGGGCCTTTCCAGTTTCCAGATCCTGTGAGATGAAAGTATCGATCAATGAATAGTGAAGGATCTCCTGACTTGTGTACGTCATGGAGTATGCGGAACCCCACGTGGTGCCAAGATTCAAGTGATTTGTCAAAATTAAGGGAACCAATGTTGGTTATGTCTAGTCTAGTAACAGATAAAGAGTATGTTCTCTGTGATATGGGTCAGAGGTAGTTACGTTGCTCCAATCTTCACCTAATATTCTCTAGACGTGGAAAAGGGCCTATCAACAGTGTTCTTGTTGAGTAAGATCATGATTATCATTACTGCAACATCAATGGCGGCTAGACGTGTGCAATTTGTTTCATTGCAAATCAATCCAGGGAAAATTGGATGTATCCAGGGGCATTGCTAGGTCTACAAAAGATCTGGGGCTAGAGCCCATAGCAGCGTAGTAAAGAAGGTCATACGCTTGGGCGCGCATACACATGCATAAACAGTAATATACATGTGTGTGTGTGTATATCCCCAGAGAGCCCCCACTTACATCAGGGTCCCCAGAGAGCCCCCCTTACATCAGGGTCGCCAGAGAGCCTCTGCCTTACATCAGAGTCCCAAGAGAGCCTCCCCCTTGCATCAGGGTCCCCAGAGAGCCCCCCACTTACATCAGGGTTCCCAGAGAGCTCCCCCTTACATTAGGGTCCCCAGAGAGCCTCTCTTTTAAATCAGGGTCCCCAGAGTGTCTCCCCCTTGCATCAGGGTCCCCAGAGAGCCTCCCCCTTGCATCAGGGTCCCCAGAGAGCCCCCCCCTTGCATCAGGGTCCCCAGAGAGCCTCCCCCTTGCATCAGGGACCCCAGAGAGCCCCCCACTTACATCAGGGTTTTCAGAGAGTCCCCCTTACATTAGGGTCCCCAGAGAGCCTCCCTCTTCATCAGGGTCCCCAGAGAGCCTCCCCTTACATCAGGGTCCCCAGAGAGCCTCCCCTCCCCTTGGGGACCCCTGCAGAGACTCTGGGCTATGGGCCCCAGATTCGGGGCTATAGCCCCAAAAGCCACCCCCTAGCGATGCCACTGGATGTATCCGATATTCCGAATCACAATGGTAACGAATTTCAACGAATCCAAAATAAATTATAATGAAACCAATTATACGTGTTCAAATGTGAAAACTAATTTAAATTTAAAAAATGAAGTTCAGCTCGAAAATTTGTTCAAAATTATTAACCTAAAGAACGAATCTGAAGCGTATTGTTCCGTCGTGGACATCTCTAATGGCAGCAACTCAGTGCTGGATAGGATCATATAAAAGTCTAATAAAACCAATCAGAAAGGGTTTCTTATAGTCTTGACGGGGATCTCCAAACTTTTCAGTACGAAGGCCAGATCATATATTCTACAAATATTCACAAGTCGAAGCAGAATATGATTCAAAACAAAAGATAAAGACCTTCAGGAGGACAAAGCAGTCCCACCCCCAGAAGAACCCCCTTTACATAGAGTTTGCCTAAGGGGCCACCTTTCAAAAGATTCCTCATCATTAGAGCTGCTCTTACATCAGAGTCCTCCTCAGAGGAGAAACCTGACTGCGTGTAGGCAGGTGCAATCTGTTCTCTTCACTACAGGTTGCGCTCAAACGTAGTGGCACTGCAGTTGTGGGAGAAAGTCAGGGGAACTTGGTTCCTCTATGGTTTCCTCGGGTCACAAGGGGGGCTGCTATTCGATTAGATGTGGGCACTCCATGTGACTTGGATTTGGCCCTCAGGCCAGTAGTTTGGAGAACCCTGGTCTTGACAATGGTAATCTGAATTCTGATGGGTTACCTCCAATAGTACATCATCAGTGGTCCTTCCATTGGCTCACTGGATGATTCTAGTGGAACTCCATCCAAGATGTGACTCTGGTGGCCATCATGGGTCAGACAGTCTATTTTAGGACTTTGGTTCCTATATGTGAGTGGCTAGCATACAGGGACAGTTCTTAAAGACAGTGAAAGGTTCTAGAGAAGTAGGGACAGTGCAGGGACTACGTCTACTTCTTCTGGGAAGCCTTCCCTCTTGGATATGGACCAGCCAGGCCACATTCTGCTCCTCCATGGCAGATGCTATCGGAGGCTTATATTCTTTAAACCACTGTTCTACTGCGGTCACAGTTGTAAGTGGCCCGGTCGGATGTGCTCCAAACCCCCCCCCCCCCCCCGCTGGGCCTGTGTGTATTGCTAAACCTTTCTACAATATATAGCTACTGCCAAACTTGGACTCTGTGTGTTCTCTGCCCTACCAAACAACGCTGCACCTAGCCCACATGCGGGCCAGATGCAATCCTGTAGTAAGCTTGGATTTGGCCCTCAGGCGTAGTTTGGAGACCCCTGGTCTTGACAATGGTAATCTGAATTTCTGATAGGTTACCTCCAATATTACACCATCATTGGTCCTTCCATTGGCTCACTGGATGATTCGAGTGGAACTCCATCCAAGATGTGACTCTGGTGGCCATCATGGGTCAGACAGTCTATTTTAGGACTCTGGTTCCTATATGAGTGAGTGGCTAGCATACAGGGACAGTTCTTAGAGACAGGGAAAGGTTCTAGAGTAGTAGGGACAGTGCAGGGACTACGTCTACCTCTTCTGGGAAGCCTTCCCTTTTTGGATGTGGACTGGCCAGGCCGCATTCTGCTCCTCGCGGCTTCTATTCTTTAAATCGATGTTCTACTACTGTCACAGTTGTTGGTGGCCTGGTCTGGTGGGCTTTTCCCACTGGTCCTGTGTGTTTTGCTAAACCTTTCTACAATATATTGCTATTGCCAAACTTGGACTCTGTGTGTTCTCTGCCCTACCAAACAATGCTGCACCTAGCCCACATGCGGGCCAGATGCAATCCTGTAGTAGGCTTGGATTTGGCCCCCAGGCGTAGTTTGGAGACCCCTGGTCTTGACAATGGTAATCTGAATTCTGATGGGTTACCTCCAATAGTTCACCATCATTGGTCCTTGCATGGATGAGTCTAGTGGAACTCCAACTCAAGATGTAAATTTTCCAACTCAATGGATTCGTCCTACCACCAACAAGCATCCTGAAATATCTATTTAACGGAGGACTTTAAGCTGATCTCTGGGCATTAAGTTCAATTGCTGAAATTGGTTTATAACTTTTTGTAAGGTTCCACATTAATTCAATAATGAATCCCATTGTCCCACCAGGTCGTAAGGACGTGACACTGAGAAAACTTGATATCAAGGTGGAGACCGTAAATCGGGAACCCTTAACCATGCACCCAGACAGAGAGGAGGACACGTCAAGCGTTTCCACCGCAACAAGGGTCATGAAGGCCATCTATTCAGTGAGTAGACTTTGCTCGACACCCCAGAACACGATAGAGGACATTGCGTGAAGTTTATAATCCCACATTTATGACAGATCCTTCACGTTCCTCAGAAATATTTTGATGTGTTTTGTAGAGTGAAGAACGTGAGGAACCATCCTTGTCTCTGCCCACCATACTCAACGTTGGCACAAAAGTTGCTTTTAGTCCATCCAACGTCATAAGTGCAAACAGAGGGGGTTGGCAGACCGAGGCTAAATTCTGTATATTGTTCATATTCGGTTTCACGGTGAAGTTGGCACGTCAGTCCTCTCCTTCTTGGATCAATCACATTCCAAAGACATAAATGGCCACATTTTCTATTAACCTCTTCAGCCCGGGAAGGTTTGCCCCCCTCCCTTCATGACCAGGCCATTTTTTTTTGCGAGACGGCATTGCGTTACTTTAAGACAATTGCGCGGTCGTGCGACGCTGTACCCAATTAAAATTGATGTATTTTTTTCCACAATTGGAGCTTTCTTTTGGTGGTATTTGATTACCTCTGCGTTTTTTTTTTTTTTTTTTTTGCGCTATAAACAAAAAAAAAGCAACAATTTTGACAAAAAACAACTTTACTTTATGCTATAAAACATACCCAATAAAAAAATCTAATTTCTTCATAAATTTAGGCCAATATGTCTTCTGCTACATTTTTTTGGTAAAAAATAAATAAATAAAATAAGCGTATATTCATTTGCGGAACAGTTATAGTGTCTACAAACGATGGGATATATTTATTTATTTATTTATTTTTTTTTGCGCTATAAATAAAAAAAGAGCAACAGTTTTGAAAAATAAACAATACTTTACTTTATGCCCTTCCCTGGTATTTGATTACCTCTGCGTTTTAAATTTTTTGTGTTATAAACAAAAAAAGAGCAACAATTTTGAAAAAAAAAACAATACTTTATTTTATGCTATAAAACATACCCAATAAAAAAATGTAAAAAAATCGAATTTCTTCATAGATTTAGGCCAATATGTCTTCTGCTACATGCTTTTGGTAAAAAAAAAAATCCCAATAAGCGCTTATTAATTTGCGGAAAAGTTATAGCGTCTACAAACAATGGGATATATTTATTAAATTTTTTTAATTTTTTGCGCTATAAACAAAAAAAGGGCTACAATTTAAAACAAAAAAAAAAACAATACTTTATGCTATAAAACATACTCAATAAAAAAATTTTAAAAATCTAATTTCTTTATAAATTTAGGCCAGTATGTCTTTTGCTACATGTTTGTGGTAAAAAAATTAAATAAAATCCCAATAAGCGTATATAAATTTGCGGAAAAGTTATAGTGTCTACAAACGGTGGGATATATTTATTACATTTTGTTTATTTTTTGCACTATAAACAAAAAAATAGCAACAATTTTGAAAAAAAAAACAAAACAAAACAATACTTTATGCTATAAAACATACCCAATAAAAAAATGTAAAAAATCGAATTTCTTCATAAATGACAACACAGCTGGGGGGCGTCGGCTGTCCCATCCAGCAACAATAGATTCCCCAGCGGCCAGCACCAATAGACCCTACAGCAACCAGCAACAAAGACCCCTCCCTCAACAGTAGATACCTCCCAGCAACAATTGACCCCCCTGCAACATAAGACCCAGCCCAGCATCAATATATTCCCCACCTGCAACAATAGACCTCCCCAGCAACAATAGACCCCCCTGCAAAAATAGATCCTATCCAGCAACAATAGATTCCCCAGCGGCCAGCAAAAAAGACCCCTCCCTCCCCAGTAGATCCCTCCCAGCAATGTAAGACTCACCCCAGCATCAATAGATCCCCCGTAGAGCAAAAATAGATCCCATCCAGCACCAATAGACCCTCCAGCAGCCAGCAAAACCAAAAGACCCCTCCCTCCACAGTAGATGCCTCCCAGCAATGATTGACCCCCCAGCAATGTAAGACTCACCTCAGAATCAATAAATCCCCCCACCAGCAAAAATAGATCCCATCCAGCAGCCAGCAAAACCAAAAGACCCCTCCCTCCACAGTAGATGCCTCCCAGCAACGATTGACCCCCCCAGCAACATAAGACCCACCCCAGCATCAATAGATCCCCCACCTGCAACAATAGACCTCCCCAGGAACAATAGACCCCCCTGCAAAATAGATCCCATCCAGCAACAATAGATTCCCTAGCGGCCAGCATCAATAGACCCTACAGCAGCCAGCAAAAAAGACCCCTCCCTCCACAGTAGATGCCTCCCAGCAACGATTGACCCCCCAGCAACGTAAGACCCACCCCAGAAACAATAGATCCCCCACCTGCAACAATAGACCCCCCCAGCAACAATAGACCCCCCAGGAAAAATAGATCCCATCCAGCATCAGTAGACCCTCCAGCAGCCAGTAACAAAGACCCCTCCCTCAACAGTAGATCCCTCCCAGCAACGATTGACCCCCTGAAACATAAGACTCACCCCAGCATCAATAGTTCCCCCACCAGCAACAATAGACCCCCCTGTAAAAATAGATCCCATCCTGCATCAATAGATCCTCCAGCAGCCAGCAAAAAAGACTCCTCCCTCCAATCCAGAAATCAGTGGGTGGGGCTAGGTGGGGGTCAGGTGCAGATTGACAAGTTATAGGTTTACCAATCAGCAGTGACAATGCTGATAGCCCCCCCCCCCCCCCCCCCCCCCCCCCCCCCAGCAAGATCACTGTAATGCAAGCAGGCACAATCTACATTAAGGTGACAACTCTGCTCTGATTTCAGGAGCAGTGCAGCATCTTTGCCGCCCCGTCACAGGAATCTGCATTAGGTGGACTTCACTGGCAGGCTCAACAGGTATTTGTGGGGCATTGCGGGGTTGGGGGGGTTCTAACTGTAAGTGAACATGCACAGATTTTTTAGCCCCCTGCTGACTGCTCACAGTAAATATACAGCGTGTGGGCAGCAGGTACAAGCACAGTACGTGACCAGCCTGAAATTTATGAAGACATTTTATTTTTTATTTTTTTTATTGGATATGTTTTATAACAGAAAGTAGAAAATATAGTTTTTTTTTTTTCAAAATTTTCATATTTTTTTTTTCTTTTTAATGTTTGGTGGCAGATTTTTGCCAATGGTTTTGGCTGAAACCTGCTGATCGGCTGTGTCCAATCACAGCACAGAGTTCTGTGTTTACAAACACACAGAGCTCCGTGTACAGAGAACAGCGATCTGGCTGGTTCTTCTCCCTGAAAAGCAGGGAGGAAAACACAGCCGGATCAGTAAGTAGAGTCAGCACACATTGTTAGGCACACAATTAACCCATTGATCGCCGTTAAATGTTAACCCCTTCCCAGCCAGCGTCATTAATACAGTGACAGTGTATAGTATTATCACTGATCACTGTATTAGTGTCAATAGTGATGACGGTGTCAGTTAGTGACCCTCCCAGACAGTGTCTGTTAGCGCCAGATTGCCCGCCACCCTATCACAGTCACACTATAAACCGTTGATCACCGCCACTACCAGTATAGCATCTATAGCTGCATAAAATTCCAGTAAATACACCATAGTTTTTTACCGAATTTCAACAAATTAGTTAATTCGGAAACACCTGAATTAACGAAAACCTGTTTAACAAATTTTTACGGATATTTGTAAATTTGAATATTCGAAAATTCATAAATTCGAAAAATTGGTAAATTTGAAAATTCCAAAATTCGTAAAATATTTTTTTTAACTAATTTCGACAAATTTGTTCATTCGGAAACACCTGAATTAGCGAAAACCTGATTAACAAATTTTCCCAGATATTCGTAAATTTGAATATTCGAAAATTCATAAAATTTTTTAAATTCGAAAATTCGTAAAATTGTTTTTTTTACGAATTTCGACAAATTTGTTAATTCGGAAACACCTGAATTGTTAAACCGTTTAACAAATTTTTCCAGATATTTGTAAATTTGAATATTCGTAAATTTGAAAATTCGGAAACACCTGAATTAACGAAAACCAATTAACAAATTTTTCTGGATATTCGTGAATTTGAATATTCGAAAATCCATAAATTCATAAATTCGTAAATTCGTAAATTTGAAATTTGTAAATTCGAAATTCGAAAACCTGAAAATTCAAAAATCTGAAAAAATAACTAACTATTAAAATATAGGTATTGGAGTTTCCTTTCAAATTTGTCTGTTGGTGAACGTAAAGAATACAAATTTATCCGAACAAATTATCAGATATAACGAATGCCGCATCTAAACGAATGGAACGTAACGCATTAATAATAATAAATAATAAGAAGAACTTTTTATTGTTATTATTTATTATTAATTTGTTCCGTCCCATTTTCTTAGATGCGCCATTTGTTATTTCAGATCATTTCGTAACTTCTGATAAATTCGTATTCGTTACGTTCACCAACAGCCAAATTTTATTATTGGATATGTATTAGAACAGAAAGTTCATCAGGTTTTTTTTTTCAAAATTTTCATATTTTCTTCAAAATTTTCATATTTTTTTCAAAATTTTCATATTTTTTTTTTTTTCAAAATTTTCATTTTTTTTTTCAAAATTTTCTTTTTTTTTTCAAAATTTTCTTTTTTTTTTTTTTTTCAAAATTTTCTTTTTTTTTTTCGTTGAACCACTTCCTGGCCTGCCGTATAGTAAAATGATGACGGGCAGGATGCGCTCCCATTCTGGGAGGATGTCATATGACCGGCGCCCCCAGAATCGCAGCTCTCACGCACACCCGTGGTAATCGTGGCTTTGCCATGTTTCTAGGACACGGCGTGACCCCAATCTCGGTAAAGAGCCGATAACGTGGCTTTTTTACTCATGTGACTCACTGATAAAGTGTGAGGAGAGGAGAGCCGATGAGTGGCACCCTCTAGTAGGGGAGACTTGAACAGGTAATCAGGGCACTTATCATCAGTGCCTTGATTACAGTACAGCCCCAGCAGTGCCCATCAGTCAGTGACACCAATCAGTGCCCATCAGTGACACCAATCAGTGCCGCCCATCACTGAGGATCAGTGCCCATCAGTAACACCAATAAGTACCCATTAGTAATGCCAGTCAGTGCCCATCAGTGACACCAAACAGTGACCATCAGTGACACCCATCAGTGCCCATCAGTGACACCCATCAGTGTCCATCAGTGACTGAGGATCAGTGCCCATCAGTGACACGAATCAGTGCCCAGTAGTGATGTCAGTCAGTGCCCAGTGGCACCAATCAGTGCCCATCAGTGACACGAAATCAGTGCCCATCAGTGACTGAGGATCAGTGCCCATCAGTGACACCAATCAGTGCCCATCAGTGACACCAAACAGTGCCCATCAGTGACACCAAACAGTGCCCATCAGTGACACCCATCAGTGCCTATCGGTGACATCAATCAGTGCCCATCAGTGACACCAATCAGTGTCCATTAGTAATGCCAGTCAGTGCCCAGTGACACCAATCAGTGCCCATCAGTGACATCAATCAGTGCCCATCAATGACATCAATCAGTGCCAATCAGTGACATTCATCAGTGCCCATCAGTGACACCAATCAGTGCCCATCAGTGACACCAATCAGTGCCCATTACTGATGTCAGTCAGTGCCCATCAGTGACACAAATCAGTGCCCATCATTGACATCAATCAGTGCCCATCAGTGACACCAATCAGTGTCCATTAGTAATGCCAGTCAGTGCCCAGTGACACCAATCAGTGCCTATCAGTGACATCAATCAGTGCCCATCAATGACATCAATCAGTGCCCATCAGTGACATCCATCAGTGCCCATCAGTGACACCAATCAGTGCCCATCAGTGACACCAATCAGTGCCCATTAGTGATGTCAGTCAGTGCCCATCAGTGACACCAATCAGTGCCCATCATTGACATCAATCAGTGCCCATCAGTGACACCCATCAGTGCCCATCAGTGACACCCATCAGTGACACCCATCAGTGCCCATCAGTGACACCCATCAGTGACACCAGTCAGTGCCCATTAGTAATGCTAATCAGTGCCCATCAGTGACACCAATCAGTGCCCATTAGTAATACAGTCAGTGCTACCTTTCAGTGCCGCCCATCACTGTCCAGAATTGCCTATCTATAACATTTACTGACAGAAACTAAGAAACTTTTTTTTTTCATTTTTTTTTGCCAAAAAAATAATAAAACCCAGCAGTGATTAAATACCACCAAAAGAAAGCTTTATTTGTGTGAAAAAAATGCTAAAAAATTAAATTTGGGTACAGTGTTGCATGACCGCACAATTATTATTCAAAGTGTGACAGCGCTGAAAGCTGAAATTGGCCTGGGCAGGAATTGGCCTGGGTAGTAAATGTGCCCAGTAGGCAAGTGGTTAAATAAAAAATAAATAAAACCCAGGGGTGATCAAATACCACCAAAAGAAAGCTTTATTTGTGGACATTCATTAATTAGTTAATTCGGAAATTCGGAAATCTGAAATAATAATTACCAAATAATAACTTAACTATTAAATTATAGGTTTTGTAATTTCCTTTCAAACTTGTCTGTTAGTGAATGTAACAAATACAAATTTATCCCAAGTTATGAATTATCCGAAATAACGAATGCCGTATCTAAACGTAATGAATTAATAATAATAAATAACAATAATAATAATAAAAACGTTTTATTATTATTATTTGTTATTAACCACTTCCCGACCGGCGCACACAGATATACGTCGGCAGAATGGCACATACAGGCAGGAGGGCGTATATATAAGTCCCTCCTTAATGCCTGTCTGTGCCATCGGGAGCGTGCCGGTCGGGACCCCCGTGAGGCCGGTCGCGGGTCCCGCGGACTCGATCGCCGCGGGGGACACCCGCGATCGTCTTACGGGAAGGCTGAACGGGGGGATGCCGAGATAAACAGCATCTCCCCGTTCTGCCTAGCAACTAGTGACGCCGATCTCTGCTCCCTGTGATTTGAGCAGAGATCAGCATTCACTAGCTGACAGCCACGCCCCCCCACAGTAAGAAACACACCCCTAGGCATACTTAACCCCTACACTGCCCCTTGTGGTTAACCCCTTCACTGCCAGTGTCATTTATACAGGAATCAATGCATTTAAATAGCATTGATCGCTGTATAAATGACAATGGTCCCAAAAATGTGTCAAAAATGTCTGATGTGTCCGCCATAATGTCGCAGTCACAATAAAAATCGCTGATCGCCGCCATTACTAGTAAAAAAAAAATTATTAATAAAAATGCTATAAAAACTATCCCCTATCTTGTAAACGCTATAACTTCTGTGCAAACCAATGAATAATCGCTTATTGTGATTTTTTTTTACCAAAAATATGTAGAAGAATACGTATCGGTCTAAACTGAGGAAAAAAAAAATTATTTTATATATTTTTTGGGGATATTTATTATAGCAAAAAATAAAAAATAATGCGTTTTTTTTTCAAAATTGTCGCTCTTTTTTGTTTATAGCGCAAAAAAATAAAAACCGCAGGGGCGATCAAATACCACCAAAAGAAAGCTCTATTTGTGGGAAAAAAAAGGATGTAAATTTTGTTTGGGAGCCACGTCGCACGACCGCGCAATTGTCAGTTAAAGGGACGCAGTGCCGAATCGCAAAAAGGGGCCTGGTCCTTTGGCTGCAAATTGGTCCGGGGCTGAAAGTGGTTAATTTGTTCCCTTCCATTTGTTTAGATGCGGCATTCGTTATTTCGGATAAGTCGTAACTTTGGATAAATTTGTATTTTTTTACGTTCACTAACAGATAAATTTTGAAAGGAAATTACAATACCTATACTTAATTTAATAGTTAGTTACTTTTTCAGATTTTCTAATTTTCGGATTTTTTAATTTCCAAATTTACGAATTTACGAATATGATTTTTCTCATTTACGAATGTATGAATTTACGAATGTACGAATTTACGAATGCATGAATTTACGAATGTACACATTTACGAATGTACACATTTACGAATGTACGAATTTACGAATGTACGAATTTACGAATGCATGAATTTATGAATGTACGAATTTATGAATGTACGAATTTACGAATATGATTTTTCTAATTTACAAATGTATGAATTTATGAATGTATGAATTTACGAATGTACACATTTACGAATGTACGAATTTATGAATGTACGAATGTACGAATTTACGAATGAAGTAAAAAACGAAAATGAACAAATTTTTTGGCAGTGCACATGTCTAGTGTGAACCGGCCCTTAGGTGTTTTTGCAACTGGCCTTATAAGTAAAAAAAAAAAAAAAAAAAAATGTGTCTCAAAATATTCTCCTGTTTCTCAGTCTTTTAAGGATGACGTGGACCTCAAGCAAGACCTGCGTTGTGACACCATCGACCGAGAGGAGTACGAGCTCAAGGTGCGGCACCCGGCTCTGTTCAACCAATACAAATAAAAACCTAAACTAAGACTGGTCAATCCCAGGATCTAGAGTTACCACAGGTCCCCCCCCCCCCCCGGGTGGGGTCGCAGCATGGTGTAGCACTGACCAAATGATGCTGACAGACTATTTCGGCATCATCTAGTCACTAAACTAAACATCAAGTCACTAAACCAACAGTAATCCCAACTTGCACCTTGTCTTAAGCACGAAAAAGTTGTCTGGCATGCAGGATAATCAAGTCGTGTGTACTATTTAGTGTAATGTGTAAAGACTCTATCTATTTATTATCTCTTTTTTTCTCTTTTGTCTTTCTCTATCTCTTATGAATATGGGGGTGAAGCAAACATTTACTATACAGTTGCATACCATTTTTTTTTGAGATTTGAGAACAATGTTTTCGAAAAATGTGATTTATAAAACTGGTCTGGTGAAGACGATCCAGAACCCCAATTACACTTCTGTGAAGTTAGGGGAGATGGTGGCAACAGATATTTGTTGCAGAGAACGAAGTGGACCGCATCAGATATGGGACACTGAGTACCTCGTGGCCTGGTTGGTGGTACATAAAGCTACACTTAGTATCCGGTGGAGACTTACCAAACCTGATGGATTTCAAACTGGACAGACATCAGAAGAACGTATTATTCAGCGTAGCGTTGCAAATTGCTCGGACAGTTCCTCCAAAAATGGATTGAGATTGGTCTTCATGTTAACCAAAGCTTTCCGTGGATTTACAAAACTATCTTAACGGACCTATTGGGCTAACTCTGGTGCTCTTGAATGTAGTTTTGACTTTACTCTTGTGGACTTTTTTCTTATTTATTTATTTATTTATTTATTAGTATTGAGGACTGGCCCAAGTGCCACTTTGACAGATGGACCAGATTTTGGATTCTGACTTAACCTCAGCCTTCTGTTTCAAATACCATGTAACCATCAGTGCCAAAACCAAGGGTCGGTCATCAAAGTTAGATCTGCTGAATGTACAAGCGTAATTTTCCTTAACCAAACAGCAACAATGAATTGGAGGGACTGACAAACACGTTGTTGGTAGAGTAATACAAATTAGAGTCAAATTTTTCAATGGTCGAAATAAACTAAACACAAATGTTATCCCCAACAAATTCCAGGCTGGAGCTTGGTTCGAGAGAGAAGTAGATTTAGTTTGCTTTCAAAAAGTTGGGTTTACCCCCTCACAAACACATTGTTGGTAGAGTAATACAAATTAGAGTCAAATTTTTTAATGGTCGAAATAAACTAGACACCAATGTTATCCCCAACAAATTCCAGGCTGGAGCTTGGTTCGAGAGAGAGAGAGGTAGTTTTAGTTGGCTTTCAAAAAGTTGGGTTTACCCCCCAGGCAGCTTTGATGACCAGACCTCATAACCATCACTTATTTTTGTAACTCTGTGATTGATGAACATCAGCCACAAGCTAACATGTTAATAAATAAGATGTGTTTTTTTTTTTTGTATATGTCTGTAGTCGAAAAAAACATTTTCACTTGACTCTCTTAATAAATGTATGCACCTGTATAGTGACTTTTGCTTCACTTTTGTATTTAAATGCCACGTGCCCTATACGGCCAAAGGTTTGTGACACGCCTGACAATTACACTTATACAAGCTTGTTGGACATTCCATTCCAAAACCATGGGCATTCATATGAACTTCACCCACTCCCTTTGCATCTCTAGATCAGTTGTTCTCAACCAGGGTTCTGTGGAACCCTAGGGTTCTTCCAAAGGTTGCTAGGGGTTCCTTGAACTGTGGCTGCTTGACTTCCCATTTGATGGTGCTTGCATAGGTCCAGGAGTCCACTTTGCAGGGCCATCTGCCTGAACCCATTTTAGTTGTCTGTAAGCGTGACATTCTGACCACCACTGTGAAGGGCATTCTTCCCACTGGTCACCAATGCTAGGGGCGTTCTTCCCACTGATCACCAATGTATGGAGCATTCCTCCCACTGGCCACCAATGTAAGGAGCATTCTTCCCACTGGCCATCAATGTAAGGGACATTCCTCCCACTGGCCACCAATGTAAGGAGCATTCTTCCCACTGGCCACCAATGTAATGAGCATTCTTTCCATTGGCCACCAATGTAAGGGACATTCCTCCCACAGGCCACCAATGTAAGGGGCATTCTTCCTACTGATCACCAATGTAAGGAGCATTCTTCCCATTGGCCACCAATGTATGGAGCATTCCTCCCACTGGTCACCAATGTAAGGAGCATTCCTCCCACTGGTCACCAATGTAAGGAGCATTCTTCCCACTGGCCACCAATGTATGGAGCATTCCTCCCACTGGCCACCAATGTAAAGGGCATTCTTCCTACTGATCACCAATGTATGGGACATTCCTCCCACTAGCCACCACTGTAAGGAGCATTCCTCCCACTGGCCACCAATGTAAGGAGCATTCTTCCCACTGGCCACCAATGTAAGGGACATTCCTCCCACTGGCCACCAATGTAAGGAGCATTCTTCCCACTGGCCACCAATGTAATGAGCATTCTTTCCACTGGCCACCAATGTAAGGGACATTCCTCCCACAGGCCACCAATGTAAGGGGCATTCTTCCTACTGATCACCAATGTAAGGAGCATTCTTCCCACTGGCCACCAATGTATGGAGCATTCCTCCCACTGGTCACCAATGTAGGGAGCATTCCTCCCACTGGTCACCAATGTAAGGAGCATTCTTCCCACTGGCCACCAATGTATGGAGCATTCCTCCCACTGGCCACCAATGTAAGGGGCATTCTTCCTACTGATCACCAATGTTTGGGACATTCCTCCCACTAGCCACCACTGTAAGGAGCATTCTTCCCACTGGCCACCAATGTATGGAGCATTCTTCCCACTGGCCACCAATGTATGGAGCATTCCTCCCACTGGCCACCAATGTATGGAGCATTCTTCCCACTGGCCACCAATGTATGGAGCATTCCTCCTACTGGCCACCAATGTAAGGGGCATTGTTCTAATTGACCTCCAATAAATAGATTTTTGCAAAGGTTCCCTGAGACCTGAAAAGTATGTCAAGGGTTCCCCTGGGGTAAAAAGGTTGAGAAAAGCTGCTCTAGAAGCTTCCACTCTTCTGTGAATGTTCCCCACAAGAGTATGTATTTGGGAATTGATAGCCATTCAACCAAAAGGACATTGGAGACGTCAAGTATAGATGATAAATAGGAAAAACTGACTCACAGTCTGCATTTAAATTCAACCAAATGTGTTTAGTAGGGTTGAGGTCAGGGCTCTGTGCAGGGCATTCGAGTTCCCACACACCAAACTTAACAAACCATGTCTTAATGGAGCTGGCTTTGTGCACGGGGACACAGTCATTCTGCAACAGCAAAGGGCCTTCTCCAAACTGTTACCACCACATGGTTGGAAGAGCACAATGGTCTAAAAATGTCTTTGTATGATATAGTCATATTAGTAGTTGTGATGGTCAGGTGTCAACAAACTTTTGGGCATATAGTGTATCTATTTAACTAGAAGTCAATATGCTCTTCATATGTTAGCACAGACTCCACTAGTGTTTCCTTTTTCTTTCTAATTCTATGATCATTTTTCCATCTCCATCACTGTCTGCCATTGATCATACTCCTCTTCTTCCCTAGGATCCAACCAATGGATATTACAATGTCCGAGCTCATGACGACAGGCCAACATCCCGATCTGTGTTGTACGCAGAGTACCGTAATCCTGGACCGGCGCGGTTTGATGCTCGCCCATCGTCTCGTCTTTCTCACTCCAGTGGCTATGCCCAGCTGAACACCTATAGCCGGGCTCCTACGTCAGATTATAGTACAGACCCTACTCCCACAGTTACATCCGCCACTACAGATACCACCAGTCAACTTTCCTACGATAACTATGAAAAGTTTGGGACACATGCTTTCTCAGCTAACGCTGGCTACCCCACATACAGGCTCGGTTACATGCAGCCAACCACAACAGGTATGGATCGAGGACCTTATGATACTTTTGACCCAGTTGGGAAGTTCACAGGAGCCACCCGTTTCTCATACACATCCCAGCATTCTGACTATGGACAGAGGTTTCAACAAAGGATGCAGACACATGTCTGAGGACTGACTTAAAGTTAAAGCCGGTGGGCAAAAAAAGGGGAAAGTCAATGGGGAGACCTCTTTCAGTTATGCCTTCTCTGATACAATATCAATTTCATGAGACAGCACTCTTGGAAAGGGAAACAACCTCTTACCGTATCTTCTGATACTCAGGGACCTTATTGTCTTGATCTCAGAAGTCCCCAAGAAAACAGTCGAAGTTGCCCGCCAGGCAGAGCCTCGAAGTCTTGATATGGAATAAGATGCCAAACAAAAAAGCTGGCCTTTTAGCACCTGACCATTCCTTGAATACCACTGACTTTGCCGTCTGGTGTATGGCAAACACTTTTGACTTAGACCTCAGTTCGGTACTGGTGACGTTTTTCATTCCGCCAATAAGTTCCATGAATCACTTTGGTCTTTTTTTTTTCACGCAAACTCATTTCTGGTTTTTAGCCATCTCCCTAACTGCCAGGAATGTCATGCCATCACCGATGAGAGGCATTTGGTCTTGCTATTGCAAGGTCTTTTGTAGGTATACATTCCAGCTGTTGGATTTAAGGAGAAGAGGAAAATGCTGATTCCATGTTAGGCCACCACCACTATTTCGGTCAATAGTCTTCACCGTCCTGGTATTTTGAATAGCAGCTGTTGGCAAAGTGGAGTGGCTAGGATTTGGACAATCAAAACACCACAATCTGGAACATTTTGTGGGTCAGTTTATAAATTCCACTATTTTTTGGGATACTGATGTTCATCTTGCTTCAGGAACACATGGTCTAGAATTACTACCACGTGCTATGCTGTAATACACCTACCTGCCTGCCCGGTCGGAATGGGTAACAGTGTGTGAAATTACGGAGCACTCATTCACCCCTGTTTGTATTGTACGTGTACTTTACGAAGATCTCTGTGAAGAGACGTATACACCATTTTTATAGTTATTTTTACTTTATATTCTTGCTGCATATTTTTGCACATAATTTTTTTTTTTTGGGCTTTTTATTTGTAACTCGACTTTTTGACCTGTCTCATATAAAGGTATTATATTGGGCTTGTATAGGCAGTAAGAATTACTGGTTTCACAATTCCAAAAAATTCCACCATTAGAGTTTGAGTAAAATACTCATGGACTCAAGTGGTCTAAGATCTCGGTGATATGAATGGTGATACTAAGATCTTGGTGATACGAATTACCGGTTTCACAATTCCAAAATTTTCACCATTAGAGTTTGAGTAAAATACTCATGGACTCAAGTGGTCTAAGATCTTGGTGATATGAATGGTGATACTAAGATCTTGGTGATACGAATTACCGGTTTCACAATTCCAAAAATTTCCACCATTAGAGTTTGAGAAAAATACTCATGGACTCAAGTGGTCTAAGATCTCGGTGATATGAATGGTGATACTAAGATCTTGGTGATACGAATTATCGGTTTCACAATTCCAAAAATTTCCACCATTAGAGTTTGAGTAAAATACTCATGGACTCAAGTGGTCTAAGATCTCGGTGATATGAATGGTGATACTAAGATCTTGGTGATACGAATTACCGATATCACAATTCCAAAAATTTCCACCATTAGAGTTTGAGTAAAATACTCATGGACTCAAGTGGTCTAAGATCTCGGTGATATGAATGGTGATACTAAGATCTTGGTGATACGAATTACCGGTTTCACAATTCCAAAATTTCCACCATTAGAGTTTGAGTAAAATACTCATGGACTCAAGTGGTCTAAGATCTTGGTGATATGAATGGTGATACTAAGATCTTGGTAATACGAATTACCGGTTTCACAATTCCAAAAATTTCCACCATTAGAGTTTGAGTAAAACTTATGGACTCAAGTGGTCTAAGATCTCGGTGATATGAATGGTGATACTAAGATCTTGGTGATACGAATTACCGGTTTCACAATTCCAAAAATTTCCACCATTAGAGTTTGAGTAACATACTCATGGACTCAAGGGGTCTAAGATCTCGGTGATATGAATGGTGATACTAAGATCTTGGTGATACGAATTACCGATATCACAATTCCAAAAATTTCATGGACTCAAGTGGTCTAAGATCTCGGTGATATGAATGGTGATACTAAGATCTTGGTGATACGAATTACCGGTTTCACAATTCCAAAATTTCCACCATTAGAGTTTGAGTAAAATACTCATGGACTCAACTGGTCTAATAATGGTGATACTAAGATCTTGGTGATACGAATGGTAATACATTATACTGTATATAGCCAAAGGTATGTGGGCATCCCTCAAAATGATGGGCAAAGCAAGTTCCATGAAGTGATACTTTGTTGAATGTGGTGTGGTCTGCATAGAGACCCACCAAACACCTTTTGGGTTTGATTGGAATACCAAGCCAGGTCTTCTTCTCCAAAATCACCTGACCTGACAAATGCTCTTTTGCCTGAATGGGCACAGACACACCAAAATCTTATGGAAAGCCTTCTTATGCCGCGTACACACGATCGGAATTCTCATTGGTAAAAGCTCTGCCGGTTTTCCCGACGCTCAAACTGTCTTGCCTACACACGGTCACACCAAATTCCGACCGTCAAGAACGCGGTCACGTACAACACTACAACGAGCCGAGTTCAATGCTTCCGAGCATGCGTCAAATTGTTTCCGAGCATGCATAGGAATTTTTACAGAATTGCTACAGACAATCGGAATTTCCGATAGAAACCTTTTCCGTCGGAAAAATTGAGAACATGCTCTCTCAATTCCTTGCTGTCGGAAATTCGGGCAGCAAATTCCGATGGAGCCTACACATGGATGGAGCTCTCATTGGTCTTTTTCTGGCCGGAATTCCGATCGTGTGTACGCGGCATTAGAGGAGTGGAGACTGTTCTAACCGCAAAGGGGGCGATATTAATGGCCATGGTCTTGGAATGGGATGTCCAACAAGCTTGTTGTTTTTCGCAGGGGGACCGATTTGATATGATTACCCAAGGTTTTTGAAATAACCTTCAACAAGCTTTTTATACACGGGATTGTCTACAGACTTTGGCCATATACAGTGTACACACTAAGCAAATTCGATGGTTAGACAGATCTTTATAGTAGAATTCTGGTAGCCAATATTGCTTAGTAAAGATGACTATTTAGCAAACAGCGGATGCATGTATTGGAGAATGAAAGATGAGTTGGTACCAGCCAGCTTAAAGATATGGAATCCAAAGTCTACAAGGGAACATAGGTAGGTCCTACTGAGTTCATGGTGAAAAGGCTGAAAAGACCACTTGAGTGTTTTTTCAGCCAAAAACTATTTATTGATCACACTGAATTTTAATCCAAAATTCTAAACGCTCCTGTGTAAAGGTTAGTTCCTCCAGATTAATTTATTACCCAACATACATGTTTGAGGGAACCCATTCTGCTATCTGTATTAATTCCCATCTCATGCTTCCATATTGCAACATTCATTTTTTTTGTTTGAATTATGAGAAGACGTAGGAGACAGGAGTGGTGACACTGCCCATCCTGACGCTGGTCCTTCTCTATGGTTCCTTTTGATTCTTCAACCTGAACAAGTAAATATACAGATGACCTGTATTTTCCAAGGAGGGTTGGTTTTGACATGAGATTTGTAATTCTGCCCATCCAGTCCTAAGACGTACACAACACAGTCCTGTCTGGTAGGACAGGAGACTTCGTTTTTGGGGGTAACACTTAAGCCGGCCATAGACGGAACGATTTTTCTTTCCTGCAACCCCTGTGTTCGTCACCCCCACCAGGAGAACATAGTGATTACTGCTAGCAGATATAATAGCCGCTAGCAATAAGCACATGTAAAATCTGACAGGCTGGTTGTACCCAAGTTGATCAATTGATCAACTTGGGTACAACCAGCCCGTCCATACATGGCTCAAGTCTTGGCTGGTCCTTGCTGAACCCGGTCGTTTCAAACCGTCTATGGCTGGCTTTGCAGGTCTTGTCCCTCCCTAGCCTGGTACTGGACAATATAAGAAGAAGCAGACTGGATGAGCTGATCTCTCCATCATTCTGATCTTTCCTCCTATCGGCATGCTTCTTATACTGCAGTACAACTGATTGGCTCTTCCAGTAAGAGGCATTATGGCACCCTGTTAATGTCACTGGAAGGAGTAATGCCTCGTACCAGTTGAAGGAATAGTGTCCCATCATTGGTATCAGTGGGAGGAATAGTGTCCCACCATTGGCGTCAGTGGGAGGAATTGTGCCCCATCATTGGTATCAGTGGGAATAGTGCCCAATCATTGGTATCAGTCAGATGAATAGTGATCCGTCAATGGTTTCAGTGGGAGAAAAAGTGCCCCATCATTGGTGTCAGTGGAAGGAATAGTGTCCCATCATTGTTGTCAGTGGAGGAATAATGCCCCACCATTGGTATCAGATTAATAGTGCCCAATCATTGGTATCAGTGGGAGGAACAGCGCCCCATGATTGGTATCAGTGGGAGAAACAGTGTCCCATCATTAGTATCAGTGGGAGGAATAGTGCCCCATCATTGGTATCAGTGGGAGGAATAGTGCCCCATCATTGGTATCAGTGGGAGGAATAGTGCCCCATCATTGGTATCAGTGGGAGGAATAGTGTCCCATCAGTGGTATCAGTGGGAGGAATAGTGCCCCATCGTTGGTATCAGTGGGAGGAATAGTGCCCATCATTGGTATCAGTGGGGGGAATAGTGCCCCATCATTGGTATCAGTGGGAGGAATAGTGCCCCATCATTGGTATCAGTGGGGGGAATAGTGTCCCATCATTGGTATCAGTGGGAGGAATATTGCCTCATCATTGGTGTCAGTGGGAGGAACAGTGCCCCATCATTGGTGTCAGTGGGAGGAACAGTGCCCCATCATTGGTGTCAGTGGGAGGAACAGTGCCCATCATTGGTGTCAGTGGGAGGAACAGTGCCCCATCATTGGTGTCAGTGGGAGGAACAGTGCCCCATCATTGGTGTCAGTGGGAGGAACAGTGCCCCATCATTGGTGTCAGTGGGAGGAACAGTGCCCCATCATTGGTGTCAGTGGGAGGAACAGTGCCCCAATGGCCAAATAAGGGCAAGCAAAAGGCTGCATCCAGACCATGTGCTGCAGTTTGGTGTTTACTGCTCTAAATTATCCAAAATGAAAAAAGGAGCTTTAGATACACTTTAAATCGTTTCTTTAGTCCTTAAAATGCTCATACCAAGTGCTCAAGATATTCCAGAAGACACGTCCCAAGTACAGAATGTTGACCAGCCTTTAAAACCCATAACCCTACTCCCATTATATCCAATTGTTATTTAAACCCATAGTCATGACCAGTTCAGTTCCCCTTTACTTCAGGTGCCTTAACACTTGTAATTGTTAAGGGTTTGTATTTTTTACAAAGCATAAAAAAAATAAAAAAAGAAAGAAAGAAAAAAATAAAAAACACCTGTGTTTGCTAAGACTTGTAAAAAGCATGGTACTTATTAATCCTATGGGATTCTTGATGTAATTCAATTTTATATGCTGAGCCTACCCCCCCTGTAAATGGCCACGGAATCTTATATACATGAAGAAAATACATTTACTGCCCCTATCTTGATTTTTGCTTAGAATTAGAAAAAAAGGAGAAGCTCCAAGCCAGTAGCAAAACGTCCAGAAGTTATTTTTATTAAGAGTTATTTAATGAAAGCCAACGCATTTCAGGGGCCTCAAAGTTCCCCTTCGTGGGGCTTGAAAATCTTGAAGGTGAAGGATGCTGGGCCTTCTGTTTTAGCAAAATTTTGTCAAATTTTCTGGTTTGAGATACGAGCCCTGCGTATGACCCTCATCCTCTGAAAAAGCTGCCTAAGGGCTATTCCTTCCAAATATTTTACCAAAATGTTACCACAATATCTACCAATGAACCAATGGATCTTGCGTTAACTATGTAGACAATGACAAGTGAAACAAGAGACTATACAAAAAGTTACAGTAAAATACTACAATCTCATTTTTTGTGAACAGAAAAATATGAAAATTAGGTATTAAAAAATTTCAAATATTATAAAAAAATTATTTAAAACACATTGTAAAGTGGTAATTTCAACCTTATGAAATTCCATTTTTTTTTTCGTTAGTAGAATATAGTGTATCATATTTTAACGTATATGAAAAAAGCCAAAACACTTTTTTTTTGTATTTTAGATAGGAGAATGGTTAAAACTCCTGTCTTTTTTTTTTTTTTTGCCACCTGGGTCCCATTGGGGAGACTTCCTTACATTTCCTGTACAACAGTTGTAAAAAAAATTGGAAAAATTGGAAAATTGTATCAAGTACTTACCGTAATTTCCCTTTCCTTACATTTCCTGTACAACAGTTGTAAAAAAAAAAATGGAAAAATTGGAAAATTGTATCAAGTACTTAACGTAATTTCCCTTTCCTTACATTTCCTGTACAACAGCTGTAAAAAAATTGGAAAAATTGGTAAATCGTATCAAGTACTTACCGTAATTCCCCTTTCCTTATATTTCCTGTACAACAGTTGTAAAAAAAAAAAATTGGAAAAATTGGAAAATTGTATCCCGTACTTACCGTAATTTCCCTTTCCTTACATTTCCTGTACAACAGTTGTAAAAAATTGGAAAAATTGGAAAAATTGGAAAATGATATCAAGTACTTACCGTAATTTCCCTTTCCTTGCATTTTCTGTACAACAGTTGTAAAAAAATTGGAAAATTGTATCAAGTACTTACCGTAATTTCCCTTTCCTTACATTTCCTGTACAACAGTTGTAAAAAAAATTGGAAAAATTGGAAAAATTGGAAAATTGTATCACGTACTTACGGTAATTTCCCTTTCCTTACATTTCCTGTACAACAGTTGTAGAAAAAAATGTAAAATTGTATCACGTACTTACCGTAATTTCCCTTTCCTTACATTTCCTTTACAACAGTTGTAAAAAAATTGGGAAAATTGTATCACATACTTACCGTAATTTCCCTTTCCTTACATTTCCTGTACAACAGTTGTAAAAAAAAATTGGAAAAATTGGAAAATTGTATCAAGTACTTACCGTAATTTCCCTTTCCTGACTCCAACATGGCAGCATACTACCACATGTATGCTCCCATGGATTGGTGCCAGAAAAGGGAAATCACGCTAAGTACTTGATACAATTTTGCAATTTTCCAATTTTTGTACAACTGTTGTACAGGAAATGTAAGGAAAGAGAAATTACGGTAAGTACGTGATACAATTTTCCAATTTTCCCAATTTTTTTTACAACTGTTGTACAGGAAATGTAAGGAAAGTGAAATCACGCTAAGTACTTGATACAATTTTCCAATTTTTCCAATTTTTTTACAACTGTTGTACAGGAAATGTTTGGAAATGTAAGGAAAGGGAAATTACGGTAAGTACTTTCTTTTTTTGAAATGTTACCATTTTTCATCTATTCCTGTTCTGCTGACTACTCAAAATTTTTGGATTTTCCCTCACAGTGGTCACCAGGACAAATAGAGAGGGTATATCTCCTCAACGGGGACACGGACACTAATCCTTCAACACCCCGTCCAAAATTTGCAAAAAAAATGGCTTAAGATTCACTTTAATATCTTATTGCTTTCCCAAAGAGAACCTACCTGATTTCCAAAGTCTGTTTCATAAGCTTTCTGAGTTTCAGTGGCTTCATAAAAAAACTGTACGACCCCTTTTAATCTATGGAAAATCTGTTTAAAAATGTATAGTTATTGTTTTTTGTTTTTTTGTATAATTTCAACCAAATTTCTCTTTTGTACGATATCTGTTCCTTTTGCAAACAGATGCTCGTAGGCAATCATTTTTGTACAGTACGTGTGTAAATATACATATATATTTTTTTATATAATATCTGTAAAATGCGAAAAGCATACACGAGTGACATTATCAGTATTATATATTTTTTTGTTTTTTGAGCACACCTTGTTTTTTTTTTCGTTCATTGACGTTTCTTGAGACTTTTTTTTTCTTCAAGAAGAAATCTCTTCTGTTGTCCTTTCTATTAAGCCCCTTCTATTTGGGCAAACATGAGTGACGCATTCCACGGCTGGCCGTAGACATTTGATAATGGTTGTTTTGCCTCAAAAGCAATTTAAGTGCCGAAAAAGATCTTTTGTACAAAATGCAGATGCGTTTTGGCACATTTGGTGGGTTGGGGTGTAGGCTGTGTGCACCAGGGTTGGGTTTCATTCTACCATCACGTAGTAAGAAAAAAAAAAAACACACAAATGTTTGAAAATTTTAAACATTTGACTTTCCTTTCAGGCTTGGAATTCTAAATAAAGTTTTTTGATCAACTGAACATACTTGTTCTAGAACTGGACGCTGACCATGTACCTGTTTGTTAACACCTGACCATTACACCTACTGTATGGCTAAACATGGGTGGACATTCCTCTAAGCCCCCATACACACGGTCGGAAATTCTGACGGAAAATGTCCAATCGGACCATGTTGTTGAAAAATCCGCTCGTGTGTGGGCTCAATCGGACTTTTTCCGTCGGTATTTGCGACGGAAAAAATTGGAGAGCAGGATCTCAAATTTTCCGACAACAAAATCCGATCGGACTTTTTCCGATCGTGTGTAGGGAATTCCGACGGACAAAGTGCCATGCATGCTCAGATCAAATTACGAGACCAAAGCTATTGGCTACTAGCCTCTACGTAGTTCCGTAGTACGCAACGAACGTCAGCACGTTCGGAACGATCGGATTTTCCGACAACTTTGTCCGACCGTGTGTATGCAACACCAGTTTCGGACAAAATGCGTCAGAAAAAAACGGACGGATTTTGTGGTCGGAATTTCCGACCGTGTGTACGGGGACTAAGCCCCCCGTATACACGGTCGGAAATTCCGATGGAAAATGTCCGATCAGACCATGTTGTCGGAAAATCCGTCCGTGTGTGGGCTCCATCGGACTCCGACGGAAAAAATTTGAGATCCTGCTCTCAAATTTTCCGACAACAAAATCCGATCTGACTTTTTCCGATCGCGTGTAGAGAATTCCGACGGACAAAGTGCCACACAAAATGCGTCGGATTTTGTGGTCGGAATTTCCGACCGTGTGTACGGGGACTAAGCCCCCCGTATACACGGTCGGAAATTCCGATGGAAAATGTCCGATCATGTTGTCGGAAAATCCGTCCGTGTGTGGGCTCCATCGGACTGTCCGACGGAAAAAATTTGAGATTTTCCGACAACAAAATCCGATCTGACTTTTTCCGATCGTGTGTAGAGAATTCCGACGGACAAAGTGCCACGCATGCTCAGATCAAATTACGAGACCAAAGCTATTGGCTACTAGCCTCTATGTAGTTCCGTCATATGCAACGAACGTCACCACGTTCAGAATGATCGGATTTTCCGACAACTTTGTCCGACCGTGTGTATGCATCACCAGTGTCGGACAAAATCCGTCGGAAAAAATCCGATGGATTTTGTGGTTGGAATTTCCAACCGTGTGTACTCAACCCTGTCCTCAAGTACCCCCAACAAGCCATGTTTGCAGGTTTTCCTTTTAATCAGAGTCAATGGCTTTTTGGTATTTTGGACAGCTATTTTATCTAAGAGAAATTCCCAAAACGTGGCCTGTTGGGGGGTACTTGAGGACAGGGTTGAGAACTACTGCTCTAAGGGGCTGAGTTTGGATATTTCCAGTGAAGGGTCCTGTTACTACTATAAGCAATTTAGACAATTGTGCGCTTCCAACCTTTTGCCATTCCAGCATGACTGTGCCCGGAAAAAAAAAAAAAAAGCTCCATAAAGACATTGTATAATAAGTTTGGTGTGGAGAAACTTGAGTGGCCTGCACAGATCCCTGACCTCAAACCTACTGATCACCTTTGGAATTGTACTGAAATGTTGATAGCAAGCCAGGTCTTCTCATACAACATCAGTACCTGCCCTCATAAATGGTGACCTGCTTCATAAAGACATGGTTTGACCAGGTTAGTGTGGAGGAACTCAAGTGGCCTGCCCAAAGCCCTGACCTCAACCCTACCGAACACTGTAAACCAGGTCTTCTCATTCAACATCAGTATCTGACCACATAAATGGTGGCCAGCCCCAATAAAGAGACATTTTCTGACCAGTTTGGTGTGAAAGAACTTGAGTGTTCTGCACAGAGCACTGACCTCATCCCTACTGAACACCTTTGGAATCAACTGAAACCCCCATTGTGAGACAGGTCTTCTCATCCAACATCAGTTTCGGCCTTCAAAAATGTTGGCCAGCACCATAAAGACATGGTATGACCAGGTTGGCATGGAGGAACTTGAGTGTCCTGTGACCTCAACTCTACTGAACAGCCTTGGGATGAATTGGAACGTGGACTATGAACGAGGACTACTTGACCTCAAAAATGCTCATTTGGCTAAATGGGCATTCCTTCAGACACACTCCAACAGCCTACCCAGAAACAGTGGAGGCTGTTATAGCTACAAAGAGAGGGCAAATCCATAATAATGCAGATGGCTTTGGATTAGGTGTGATGGTCAGGTGCCAACAAAAATTTGGCCATATAGTGTCTTTGAATGTTGAGCATTGGAAATCCAAGGTTTAAAGGTCAGCTCCATAGAAATCCAGCATTTAGACTAAGTGTGAAGTAGGGGCAGCATAGCAGTCTGTAAATTGAGTAAAACATGTTATTAGAGAATATGTAGGCCTTCATTGCTTCAAATTATGGTTGCCCGATTGTCATTTTTCCTCTCGTCCTCAATGCTTTGGGTCACCAACCCCAAAAAAGTAAACCAGTAAAGGCTCCTGCTTTGTCTGAAGTTTGATCTTCATACTTTTCCACGGTCAGTAATACAGCCAGTGAATCAACAACATAATAATCAGCCAGCATTTACGTAAAGAGGCCTTCAAAGGCAGCCTCCATTTTTTTTCTTGAGACGCACTTAACTTAAACTCATCTTTGAGCCACCATTTCTTCTATTAGCTCCCTGAACCTTAAATTCTGATTGACTTCACGGACTTATTGGCCTAACTCTCCATATTGACAAGTGTCACAAATTCCCCAGTAATATAATCTGGGTTGACAATTGATGTAGCAGAGTTTAAGAGTCGAGGAATAATACCCAGATACAGTGAAGATTGGAATACTCACCCAAAATACACTATGTAATTCTTGGTGGCGCGAACCAATGCTGAAAATTGCCCATATGGTAAACAAATTACAAAATTTTCGAAGAATCTTAGCACCACACAGCGGCGTTACGAATTTCAACATGTTTGGACATTACAGAAACGTTTGACATTTAACTAGGTGATAAACAAAACGACCCGACAATTAGAAGGTTGAAAAGTATCCGGGTGAATCAAGCTATTTTCCAGTCTGCGGAATACGCTCCATTCAGATCCGCCAAGATTTATTCTACAATTATATTAACGAATTCACAGCGTGGTAAAGGCACGAATCCTGATTTGCATAAGGCCATCGTTTGAACATAGCGGAGCCTTTCATTATTGGAGCAAGCCTAAATAGCAAAGTGAATAGATCAGTCAGTCTTCTAGCAGCTTACAACTGTAGCAGTTTAAACATATAAAGGAGGAATTCTCTGTTCTATAAATGAGTTACGTTCAAGGACTGCTAATCCTAAAAATGGAAGCCACTTTGAAATAAAACTCCAGATTAGCTTAAGGTAAAAATGAAAATTCCCACTAGCCTTTCTCAATCTTTTTTTTTTTTTTTTTTTACCCCAGGGGAACCGTTGAAAAAAAAATGTCAGGTCTTGAAGAACCTGTGCTAAAACCAATTCATTGGAGGTACGTAGGGGAAATGTCCCTTACATTGGTGGTCAATAGGAAGAATGCCTCCTTACAGTTGTGGTCAAAATTCCTCCCTTACGAACAGCTAAGAACATAATTGGTGCCATGCAGCTGGCTCTGCCAAGTGGCGTTGCCCCCTGAGCTATGCAGGCACCATCATGTAGTAAAGCTTAAGGAACCCTTTGGCAACATCTGGAGGAACCTTAGGTTCCTCCAAACTCTGGTTTAGAATAGCTGCTCTAGGTCCTTTGGTCCCCTTATCTTGAACCCCCCTTGTAAAAAACAGTAACTGAAAGGATTAAGGACTGTGAGCCAGTTCCTCTTATTTATCATCTATACTTCTATACTTGACCTCTACAATGAATCGACGGACAAAGTGCCACGCATGCTCAGATCACATTACAAGACCAAAGCTATTGGCTACTAGCCTCTACATAGTCCCGTCGTAGGCAACAAACGTCACCACGTTCATAATGATCGGATTTTCCGACAACTTTGTCCGACCGTGTGTATGCAACACCAGTGTCGGACTAAATCCGTCGGACCAAATCCGATGGATTTGGTGGTCGGATTTTCCGACCGTGTGTATGGGGCTTAACGGTTAGTCAGCCAAGCCAGAAGTCGGGGATCAATGTAGTGGAACAGCAAGCAGGATCTGGAGCCAAAAGGGATGTCAGCAAAGCAAGTCTTGAACAGGATCGCAGGAGATAGTTTCTGTGATGTTGACCAAGGGGAAGGCAGAGAACCTCTGGACTGGACGGCTTAAGTAGGCAGGACTGACGAGCAGGATATCATCAACAGCTGAGTAACTGTGGAGAGAGATGGGAGCTGGCAATTAGCCGACAACTGAGCGGCCAGCTCAGAGAAGGAAGGGCTGAGCCCAGCCCTGACACAAAGTTCCAAGGCCAACATCGTCATGTTAGATAGATAATTTGATGTCCAGTATAAGAGGGCATTCTTTCAACTGGCCACCAATGTAAGCATTCTTTAAAATGAATTTCGTATTGGTTCCCTAAGACCTGAATTTTTTTTCAAGGGTTCCTCTGGGTAAAACAGGTTTGGAATGGTTCTGATATGTTCCCTTTACCATAAATATGGCTTATTTTAGCAACTTCCTTGGCACGTGTGGAGTAGGAGTCAAGGGGCAGAAAAGAGGGGACTAGAAATAGTTGAATGGTGGTGGTGTCCCCGTGCTTACTTATTCCACACCCAACATCATCGAGAAGCATCAACTCTCGATGCCAGACTAAATTTTACAGCCATCAAAAAAGCTGCTGTATGTCCCCCCAAGGGGGGCCTCGGTGAACTTAAGAGGTGGTCTCCAGAAGCTGTAACGCTGCAGACATCTAGTTGAATCTTTCCATAGCTTATTACATCGCAGCCTAATGTGTACTTAGTGGAAAATTCTAATTACAGAGCTGAGGAACGTGCCCTGGGGAAATCCGGGCGGCTGTGATCGGCATTAAGCGGTCAGCATTTCTCCGGATGACCGTTATCGCGGCCTCAATTGTCATCGTGAGCCACCTTATCTCTGCTCGACGCTCGGTTAATTTAATGCTGATAACGCGCACTACGGGGGTGTACGTCAACCGCAAATATTATTAGCTGTTTAACAGTGCGGACGTTTCAAAGATTGTCTTTTGAGAAGGGAAAATGTCTAAGTAAGAGATTGTGTGCATGGCCCTTCTTCGTTGTTCCCTTGCTGTCATTATTTTCCATGGCCTCTCAATATTGAATCCTATTGGGTACACAGCTGTGGTCAAGGCATGAGTATATCTATAATCCCTAGCTATACTCATATTTTAACACACATTGATAAGGTCATGTACATCCAGTTGATCCATTTTTTACGCCTATGCAATACAAAAATTTAAAGGGCTTCACGTTCCCAGCAGTAGTTTGGATTTTTCTATTCATACCAATTATGGCCACTAGATGGAGATGATGATCGTAGGAAATAAGTATTTATGTTCTATGGTCATCAGCTCCATCTAGTGACCATAATGTAGTATTTTCGTGATTCATTCTGTTGTTTATGAATGAATACCATTCAACCTGGAGAAAAATTTTTCAATGCGTCTTCTATAGTCAGAATAGAGGCTGAATGGAATGTAATTTGTAAAAAAAAAAAAATGCAAATTAAAAATTGACCACACATTTTTCAGTTTAGCTGAGAAAATGGGAACCATGGGTTCTATTCACTGGCCTATTCAATAGAGTTCAAAGGGTGGAAGGTGCGAAGTGCATCAATACACTAACAAACAATCACATTTAACCGTAGGCACATTAAACAGGTAACAACATTATTGCCTTCTGTACTTTGCATATTAGAAGAGTTCTTTAAGCCATCTGCTTACTGTGCCAATACAGTGTTGTGCAACAGGCGAGATAGACAACTGTTCACCTTCAGGCAAGATGATGTTGCCAGGGGGTTGCCCCAGGCAGAAACTGTCAACGATAAGGTGTTGCCTTCCATTAAATTGTATGTCTAGTCCATTTTTTTTCATTTTGGATAGAGTAGGGAAGAGTTAAAACCACTGCCCCCTTTATTATTTTCCTGCCTGTGCCCCATTGGGGAGATTTTCCTCCACCTCCTGTTCTAAAGATACAACAAGAAATAGGAGGACAATCTCTACAAAGTGAGGAAAGTGTCCTCTTAGACCAGCCATTCTCAAACTTTCTAGCTCTAGCTTCTAGCTTCTAGAACCCCCGAAAATAATTTTCAGGTCTTGGGGAACCCTTACGAAAATCGATTCATCAGGGGTCAATGGCCAAAATGCGCCTTACATCAGTGAGAAGAATGCTCCTTACATTGGTGGCCAGTAAGAAGGATGTTTCTTACATTGGTGGTCATTCGGAAGACTGCTTCATACATTGGTAGCCAGTGGAAAGAATGTTCCTTACATTGGTAGCCAGTGGAAAGAATGTTCCTTACATTGGTGGCCATTGCGAAGAATGTTCCCTACATTGGTGGCCAGTAGGAAGGATGTTTCTTACATTGGTGGTCAGTGGGAAGACTGCTTCATACATTGGTAGCCAGTGGAAAGAATGTTCCTTACATTGGTGGCCAGTGTGAAGAATGTTCCTTACATTGGTGACCAGTGGAAAGAATGTTCCTTACATTGGTAGTCAGTGGGAAGAATGTTCCTTACATTGGTGGTCAGTGGGAAGAATGTCCCTTACAATGGTGACCAGTGGGAAGAATGCTCCTTACATTGGTGGCCTGTGGGAAGAACGCCCCTTACTTTGGTGGCCAGTGGGAAGAATGTTCCTTACATTGGTGATCATGATCAGTGGGAATAATGCCCCTTACATTAGTAATCGGTGGGAAGAATGCTCCTTACATTGGTGATCAGTGGGATGAATGCTCCATACATTAGTGATTAGTGAGAAGAATGCTCCTTACATTGGTGATCAGTGGAAGAATGCTCCTTACATTGGTGATCAGTGAGAAGAATGCTCCTTACATTGGTGATCAGTGGGAAGAATGCCCCTTACATTGGTGGCCAATGGGAAGAATGCCCCTTACATAAGTAGCCAGTGGGAAGAATTATCCTTACATTGGTGGCCAGTGGGAAGAATGCTCCTTACATTAATGGTCAGTGGGAAGAACTCTGTCCTTATAGCAGTGGTCAGTTTGCCACCATTACAGACAGCTAAAAAATGAAAATTGGTGGCATGGCATTGGCTTTGCCAAGTGGCATTGGTTCTAGAGTTATGAATGCGCCATCAAATGGTAGGTCAATCAGCCAAAGCTCAAGGAACACTTTGCAACCTCTGGAGGAACCCTGGTTGAGAATGGCCATCTTAGACAATTGTCACCAGATCAGATGTCCCCATTAGAAGGTTTTCACTCACCTCTTCTTAGCTGTCCAATTTTGGACTTCCACATTTTGGATATAAAATGCCTATGCTTGTTATACTTACCAGATCTGGAGTGTAATTTTGGTTTTATAGCTAGATACTGTATCCGCAGCTTGAGATCTAAAGCCGGCCATGGATGGACTGAAATTTGGCCAGTTCGGCAGGGACTGACCAAATTTCAATCCATGTGTGGCCACTCCCACTAGACAGAAAACGATCTAACCTTCAATGTCTGTTGTTGCAAAAATGTTCCACTGTCTGAATACAATGTCCCAGTGGGCAGGATTCCCCAATACAACTCGCTTGTGCGCATGGAGGAATCTGCGTATATTTTTTTCATTCAGACCTCTGGCTGATTGCAAAAAAAAAAAAGATCTATTTATGGCCAGCTTAAGACACCACTGCCTTTGTTAGCTAGCCCTACTAGATTTGGGTTGAAATTTGGCTCATTGTTCTCCTTACCAGAAGGGAAGCTGTACCAGAGGACCTACAGTGCAAGGATCTCCCTGCTTCTGAGGTTCCTCCACCTTTCCCGCTGCTTCTTCGTTATTACCCCACCATCATCTAATCACCAGTGACCACTAGGACAAATAGTGAGGGTGAATCTCCCCAGCATTTACACAGACAGTAATAAAACCCCAACAGAAGTTCTACCTATAGGCCAAACTTATTTTGGGTTTATGTACTCTTCAAAGAAAAAAAATTGCAACTATGTGGTGCTAAGAATGATCCCTCTCACCTGTACAATGCTGCTTTGTTTTTTCACTGGCTTTAAGTTACAAAATATACAATCCGATTGGCTGGCTGTCTCAAAAGGCAGCGTATGACCCCCGATCCCCACCCTGACCTACCAATCAAACATTTCTAGGAATGTTCGGTCGAGTTCAAGTATTATATTCTGTTGCCAGCACTCCTCATTCTTCTAAAATGATTGCAAATGTTTTTCTCCACACACTTGTTGTACAACACTCACTTCTGTTTTTTTTTTCCTTTTTTTTTTATATTATGTACTATATTTTTAGTCTTAAACACGATATATGATATATATTTAATTTTTTTATATATATAAATATGAATAAATATAATGTCAAAAAAAAATAAATACCAGGTGTGTTGTGTATTTTTAAAATGATTGGTGGTGGCAATATGTCATTGTGTGAGCTTTCCCATGGACCAAATATTGAAGATGGACGGTGAGTGCGCTAATAATAACAGGTACACCTTTAGCTCCTAAAGAGGACCTATACTGTGGAAATTGTGCCCAAAAAGGTAAGCAGAGGACAGAGGGCTAGTCACTGGTATGGCATGTGGCCTCCCTGAAGGTGAACCTTCCCCGTTACTGACTTACAATGCCTTGTTCTGCACTATGTCTTTGTGTGAAGGTGGCCATCTTGGTAGAGGCAGGGCTTTGCTTGTTCGTCCCAGAGCTGCTCCCCTTATGAATAGTGGGCTAAAGATCACTAAGCAGCGGCAGAGGAGGAAGCAGAGATCTACAGAATGTATGAAGCAGAAGCAGGGAGTTCCTTGCACTGCAGCTCCTCAGTTACAGCTTCCCTTCCAGCGAGGAGAACAGTGGCATCATCCGACGACAGGGAGATCCTTGAACTACAGGTCCCCAAGTACAGTTTCATTTCTAGCTAGGAGAACAGTGAGCAGGACAGTAGTGGAATCATCTGATGACTAATGGGGTAATGAAAGAGGTAGGGCAATCACAGATCCACAGAATGGATGAAACAGAAGTAGGGAGATCCTTGCACTGCAGGTCCCCAGGTACAGCTTCTCCTCCAGCAAGAAGAACAAGAAAAGAATTGTAGTGACATCATCTGATGAGTGGTGGGGTAATGATAGAGGTAGAGCAGGACACTAAAGATGGCACTAAAGATGACTAATGGGGTAATGAAAGAAGTAGGGCAATCACAGATCTACAGAATGGATGTAGCAGAAACAGGGAGATCCTTGCCCTGCAGGTCCTCGGTTACAGATTTCCCTCCAGCAAGGAGAACAGTGAGCAGGACAGTAATGGCATCATCTGATGACTAATGGGGTAATGAAAGGGGTAGGGCAAGCACAGATCCACTGAATGGATTAAACAGAAGCAAGGAGATCCTTGCATTGCATGTCCTCGGTTGCAGCTTTCCCTCCAGAAAGGAGAACAAGGAAAATAACTGTAGTGGCATCATCTGATGGCTGGTGGGGTATTGATAGACATAGAGCAAGTGCAGATCCACAGAATGGGTGAAGCAGAAGCAAGGACATCCTTGGACTGCAGGTTCTTAGGTACAGTTTCCCCTACAGCAAGGAGAACAGTGAGTAGGACAGTAATGGCATCATCTAATGACTGGTGGGGTATTGATGAAGCTAGAGCAAGCACAGATCCACAGAATGGATGAAACAGAATCCTTGCTCTGCAGGTCCTCAGGTACAGTTTCTGTTCCATCAAGAACAAGGAAAAGAACTGTAGTGACATAATCTGATGACTGGTGTGGTAATGATAGAGGGGGAGCAAGCACAAATACACAGAATGGATGAAGCAGAAGCAAGGAGATACTTGCACTGCAGGTCCCCAGGTACAGCTTAATCTCCAGCAAGGAGAATAGTGAGCAGGACAGTAGTGGCATCATCTGATGACTAACGGGGTAATGGTAGAGGTAAAGCAAGCACAGATTCACAGAGTGGATGAAGCAGAAGCAATGAGATCCTTGCACTGCAGGTCCTCAGGTACAACTCCCTCTCCAGCAAGGAGAACCTTGAGCAGCACAGTAGTGACATCATCAATTCTCATCCCAGACTAACAAGCAGAGGCAGTTCCTTGAATGATCTCACACTGCAGATATACAGCTATGAGGCTCAGGCGTGCCTACAGGAACTGCATTATTTTCTTTCAAGAAGAATCCAAGACAAAAAGAAGAGTCTTCTGGCTGGTACTGCTTAACTACAATTAACATTTCCTGATGTTCCCTCGCACATAGCAAATCTTCACTTTTTCAGTTCAAGGTCCATTTTTGTATATACGTAAGTACATCAAGCAAGTTAACACATATAAATGTTCACCTTTTTCCTTTCTCCTGCTGTCCTAGGAGCATTAGATATCCTACCAGTTTGAATTTCCTTATGTTCTAACGCTATGGTGAGGTGGGCCTAAAAGTATCAGTAAGCCACGGTGCAATACAGGAGAGTAATCCTCTGGCAAAGGGTCCTTTAACATCATCACATCAGAACTCCTAAAAATTGTGTCTCCTTCATGCCAGAACCGATTGTGCTGGAAGTGATGAATAAGGCAATATTTTACTGAGTTCTGATAAATTTGAATAACAAAGGGTTGTTGTTTTTAAGAAGATGCACAATAGAGTTTTCTTCAAACAGAAGGTATATGCATGGGTCATTAGTATCACAACTCCAAAATCTATGAGGTTCTTCCCCTATTTTCCGATAATGGACAGTGACATGCCAAGCATGCCTTTCCGCCCTCCAGCCAACTACTGTATGCATCCAGAAGGGCTGATGTACAGCACACATACAACCTAGTTCCACAAGATTTTGGAGAGTGTCTGGGGGAATTTGTGTCCATTCACCCAAAGGAACATTTGTGAGGTCACATACTGATGTTGGATGAGAAGACCTGGCTCACCATCAGCGTCCAGGTATGGAGCTGGCCACCATTTATGATGTCAGGTACTGATGTTGAATGGGAAGACTTGGTTCATAACTAACGTTCCAATTCATCCCAAAGGTGTTAAGTAGGGTTAAGGCCAGGGATCTGTGCAAGCAACTTGAGTTCCTCACATCAAACTGGTCAAACAATGTCCTTATGGTTTGGCCACCATTTGTCGGGTCAAGTACTGATGTTTGATGAAAATACCTGGTTCACAATTGGGTTTCCGGTTCATTTCTATAGTGTTCAGCAGGGTTTGAGGTTAGGGCTCTGTGCAGACGAATTGAGTTCCTCCACACCAAACTGGTGAAACAATGTCCTTATGGACCTTGCCACCATTTATAGGGTCAAGTACTGATGTTTGATGAAAATACCTGGTTCACAGTTGAGTTTCCAGTTCATTTCTATAGTGTTCAGTAGGGTTTGAGGTTAGGGCTCTGTGCAGACAAATTGAGTTCCTCCACACCAAACTGGTGAAACCATGTCCTTATGGACCTTGCCACCATTTATAGGGTCAAGTACTGATGTTTGATGAAAATACCTGGTTCACAGTAGAGTTTCCAGTTAATTTCTATAGTGTTCAGTAGGGTTTGAGGTTAGGGCTCTGTGCAGGCAAATTGAGTTCCTCCACACCAAACTGGTCAAACCATGTCCTTATGGAGCTGACCACCATTTATAGGGTCAAGTACTGATGTTTGATGAAAATACCTGGTTCACAATTGGGTTTCCGGTTAATTTCTATAGTGTTTAGTAGGGTTTGAGGTCAGGGCTTTGTGTAGGCGAAATGAGTTCCTCCACACCAAACTGGTGAAACCATGTCCTTATGGACCTGGCCACCATTTATAGGGTCAAGTACTGATGTTTGATGAAAATACCTGGTTCACAGTTGAGTTTCCAGTTAATTTCTATAGTGTTCAGTAGGGTTTGAGGTTAGGGCTCTGTGCAGACGAATTGAGTTCCTCCACACCAAACTGGTGAAACCATGTCCTTATGGACCTGGCCACCATTTATAGGGTCAAGTACTGATGTTTGATGAAAATACCTGGTTCACGATTGGGTTTCCGGTTAATTTCTATAGTGTTCAGTAGGGTTTGAGGTCAAGGCTTTGTGCAGGCGACTTGAGTTCCTCCAAACCCCTCAAACCATGTCTTTATGATTTGGCCACCATTTCTGAGGTCTGGTACTGATGTTGGATTAGAAACCTGTCTTATAATTGCCATTCTATTTCAATCCTAAGGTGTTCAGTAGGGTTTAGGCCAGGATTCTATGCAGGTGACTTGAGTTATTCCACACCAAACTGGTCAAACCATGTCTTTATGGAGCTGTCCACCACTTATGAGGTCAGGTACAGATGTTGGTTGAGAAGACCTGGCTCACAATTTGGGGTTCCAATTCATCCCAAAGATGTTCCGTAGGGTTGAGGTCAGAGCTCTGTACAGGAAGCTTCAAGTCTTAAACACCAAACACATCAAACCATGTCTTCATGGAGTTGGTTTTGTACACAGGGACGCAGTCATGGTTGAACAGAAAAGGGTCTTCACCAAATAGGTTTGCCAAAATAGCACAATTGTCTAAATGTTGTGGTAATAATGGTACCCATCACTGGAAACACCTGAACTCATTGGAAGGATGTCCACATACTTTTTCCCATTATAATGGAAGGCTAACCAGACATGGAAAACAAATATGGTTTGTGATACAAGAGCGCCATCTTGTGTCTATATCACTGTGATGTAGAACTCTTTGGATGGATTTGTAAAAGCTCAAATTAAAATTGTCCACAGCAATCGGTGAAAAAATTTATTTTTATTCAATAAAGGTAACAGAACAAAAGATAACACCGTACACGTTACAACAGACAATGCATTTTTTTTTCTCATATTTTCATGCACACATGCAAATGTCTGCATGGAGTCTGCATGCGGTCTAAGCATTGCTAACCTTAGGCAGAGACTGGTGTAAAGATTTCTAAATAGGATTTTT
>CM053038.1:25699944-25702444 GCA_028564925.1 Lithobates sylvaticus
CCGAGGGGCCCTCTAAGTTTGTGTAGCCCTATGTCCACTTGGATGGTGCGGCTTACACCTCGTCTCACGGCGCAGGCGCCGTTCATCTTAGATTTTCCGAAAATCCTTCTGCTCACGCATGCGCACTACGGGGCGGACACTTGATGATAGATGGATTATTCGTGACAGAACACAGGCCTCATGTGTTGAGAGTATAAAGCCAGTTCCTGGAGGATAATAATAAATAACAATAAGATAAATAATAATAAAAACTTTTTATTATTAATATAATTATTTATTATTAATTTGTTCCGTTCCATTTGTTCAGACGCGGCATTCATTATTTCGGATCATTCGTAACTTCGGATAAATTCGTATTCGTTACGTTCACTAATGGCCAAATTTGAAAGGAAATTCCAATAATAACAATCATAATAATTAATAATAATAATATCCAAATTTTTGGATTTCCGTTCTTTTAAATTTTCTGATTTTATTTTTTATTTTGGAATTTGCGGATTTTCTATTTACGGATTTTCAAATTTTCGAATTACAGGATTTTTGAATTTAGGAATTTACGATTTTTTTTTTTTAATTTTCTAATTTTTGAATTTACGAATTTCGATCATAACGAATGACCTGAAAAACGAAAAAAAAACAAACAAAAACAAAGGAAACAAAAACTAACGAATTTCTCGGCAGTGCACATGTCTAGTCGCTAATTACCGCCATTACTAGTAAAAAAAAAATTAAATAAATAAATATACATTCCATAGTTTGTAGATGCTACAACTCTTGCGCAAACCAATCAATATATGATTTTTGGGAATTTTTTTTTTTTTTTACCAAAAATATCTAGCAGAATACATATTGGCCTAACTTGATAAAGAAATTACATTTTTTTTTATTGGATGTCTTTTATAGCAGAAAGTAAAAAATATATATATTTTTTTTTTTCAAAATTGTTGCTCTTTTTTTGTTTATAGCGCAAGAAATAAAAACCGTAGAGGGGATCAAATTAGACATGTGCACAACCAAAAAATTTGTTTATTTTCGTTTCGTTTTTTTCGTTTCCGTCGATTCGTAACGATTCGTACATTCGTAAGTCGTCGTTGTTCGGATTCGTAACGGTTCGTACATTCGTAAGAGTTATTTTTTCGTTAATTCGTTTTTTCGTTAGTTTAATTTTCGGACACATTCGTATTTATTCGTACATTCGTAACATTCGTAGATTCGTAATCGGAGCATAATTCATAATTTTATGTAATGTGTGCTATTATTACATTTATAATAATTTACAAATCGAAAAAAAAAAGTTACGAATCGAAAAAAAAAAAGTTACGAATCGAAAAAAAAGTTACACATTTTTTTGTTCAATAGAGACACGGAAAATTACAAATCGAAAAAAAAAAAAAAAAAAGTTACGAATCGAAAAAAAAGTTACGAATCGAAAAAAAAGTTACGAATCGAAAAAAAAGTTACGAATCGAAAAAAAAGTTACGAATGTACAAATTTTTTGGTTCAATAGAGACACGGAAAATTACAAATCGAAAAAAAAAAAAAAAAAAAAAAAGTTACGAATCGAAAAAAAAGTTACGAATCGAAAAAAAAAAAGTTACGAATCGAAAAAAAAGTTACACATTTTTTTGTTCAATAGAGACACGGAAAATTACAAATCGAAAAAAAAAAAAAAAAAAGTTACGAATCGAAAAAAAAGTTACGAATCGAAAAAAAAAAAGTTACGAATCGAAAAAAAAGTTACGAATGTACGAATTTTTTGGTTCAATAGAGACACGGAAAATTACGAATCGAAAAAAGTTACGAATCGAAAAAAAAGTTACGAATCGGAAAAAAAAGTTACGAATCGGAAAAAAAAGGTACGAATCGAAAAAAAAGTTATGAATGTACTAATTTTTTTGTTCAATCCATTTGAAGCACGTTTAGCAGCACCATTGTAAGAGACACAGAAAATGACCAATTCAACAAAAAAAAAAAGTTACAAATTTTTTCGTTCGTTTTCGTTTTTCGGATTTTCTTCATTAGTACATTTGTTGTTTCTAATTAGTTTTTTCGGATTTTCGATGTTTTTCGGATTCGTACGATTCGAACGATTCGTTACGATTCGTTATTCGTATTCGTACGATTCGAACGATTCGTTCATTCGTACGAAAACGAACGAACGAAAATAACGAAAAAAAACGAAAAAACGAAAAAAACGAAACGAATTGCACATGTCTAGATCAAATACCACCAAAAGAAAGCTCTATTTTTGGGGAAAAAAGGATGTCAATTTTAGTTTGTGTACAACGTCGCATGACCGCGCAATTGTCAGTTAACCACTTCCGTACCTCCACCCGTCTCCATGACACTGCAGGGCGGAAGCAACATCAAAACTTCACTTCCGCCCATAGCTCTTAAAGGGCCATTTTATTTATTTATTTATTTTTTTAATTGACATATTTTTTTTTTTTATTGCATTTTAGTGTAAATATGAGATCTGAGATATTTTTGACCCCCGGAT